>CAODLS011410868.1:0-10589 GCA_948243855.1 Flueggea neowawraea | reverse complement strand
GATTAGGGACTATTTGGGGTTGTTTTGTAACGAAAGGAATAAACATGAAATTTGCCATATTTTGAATATTTTGAGGACTGAAACCGTTAAACTGATATTTTGAGTTATGTTATGTTAGTTGCTCCACACTAGGTAGTGGGTATGGACTTACAATTGTTAAACAAACGTTTAACGGTTTTATTTCAATTATTTATTTAGTATTTTGTAATTACGAATATATTTTAATTATATATTCGAGAATATTATTTTTGAAAAATATCTCTGTTAAATTGTTTAATTCGGTAAATAAACCGATTAAAAATAAGAATTTGGGCAGTTTTTGTTCTTCGAGGCTTGTGCGAGATGGGCCGGACTTCCACAGACGGTTCGCCTCGTACGCCGGTCGCGGTACCCGGAATGGGTCGTGACAGATTTCCTCGTGTAGCTATACCTTGTCAATTTCAATAATCCATGGCTTTGCATTGATGTTTTTTTCGTGGCAAATTCACGGCCATAATGCGAGGAGAGTGTTACTACTGCATATAGTCTCATAATGCTTCTGAGTATCTGAGAATACAGCTTTTGAAGATATTTGCTGTTGGGAATTATTGAGCACTTAACATGATATAGAAAGCAGATTTCGAAAAAAATAGAATGAGAATGTTTAGATATTACTCCATAGCTGTTTTGTGTATTTTAAGGTTGCCAACATTCATAATTCTACTTTGTTTCAATAGCTATTGAAGTATTCACATAGTTTTTTGATTGTTTCATACTGTTTCTTAAGTGCAACCTGAGGTATGATTATGAACATCGGGATTCATAGGAGAATTTAACAGAAGTAGGAATGACGAGTTGTTTCCATTCCTTTGTGTTACAGATTAATCATTCAGAAAACTGTGTGGGGAAGTTGGGAGAGTGAAGGAACCAACGCACTGAGGCTGGGGTGATCCAAATGACTGCGTGAGGACTTCTGGAAGGGAGCCAATTTCAGTGTTCACTGTTTATATGACCAGATGGACAAACATGTCTTACATAGTAGAATTTGGAAAGAAAAGAAATTATAGATTTTTTTGTTATATTTTGAGGGTTACCCTCGTAATCAAACAAAAAGCTGCGATGGACATTGAGTTTATAGAACATGAAAGTGAAGTCCTTTTGTCTTCAAGAATGCATGTTCAAATAACGTACACAGTTAACACTCGAATTAGCTAAGGGGCTTCTGCAACTTATTTTATTATAAAAAAATGTCAGAATTTATATTTTCTACTGTCTTTTTGGGGTGAAACTCCTCGCCTTGCATATAAATTTCCGTCCAAGCTAACCACTACCAACATGGCAGGAGCTCAACAATGCTTCAAAATCTCAAGAAACTTGGAAAAGAGATTCTTTATTGTGATGTACATCTTATTCAAATCATGTTTTACCTCTCTTATTCTACATTGTAATCGATTCCGAGATTTTATATTACTGCAAAGAAAGGGCTAAAACTAAATTCCCACCCATTATTTCCAAATGGAACAGAATCTCCTCAAAACATAATGCTATGGCTATGGCTTTGTCTTTGTGTTTTTTTAGGGTCGCAGGTGATCAAAACTACGAGGAATATAGAGTGCAATCTGCCATTCTCCAGCGCAAAAGAAAATGTTAAAACAATGATCATTCTTCACAAAGCGTCCTGCAACTTACTCTCTAACACTTGTCTAAACAACCGGATTTCGAAACATCCTGCCTGCTAAGTTACAGAACTATCATCTGAGTCAAGGCTGTATTTCAACAAGAACCTCTGGCATTGGATTAGATAGACCATTTCTTCACACAAGTCCTACACTGCAATTATAATACCCCGAATAATTTTTATAAGTATTTTTTGATAATTATATTTGGAGTAATTATTTTGAATAATTATTGATAGATAATTATTTTTAGAATAATTATTTTTGAATAATTATTATAAATAAATTTAAGTAAAAATTTAAATTTTTATTTTTGGTGATTGAAAGTGATTTATTAATTGAAAAATTGTTGAAAATTGAAAAAAGAGAAATCTGAAAAAAAAAAGAAAAAGAAAAGAGGGGAGATTTTCGGTTGGGTTATTTACTTGTTTGGTTTACCAGTTTGAGCCACTGGTTTAACCAATTGGGTTGATTTATACTAAGTTGGTTTGGTTTATTTTTGTGAAATGATTTGGGTTTTGAAGATGGATGCAAAATTCATTAGTGGATTGATTGGGTTCTTTTTATGGATTGGTTTAGTTAAGTTTGATTTTTGAATTGGTTCAGTTTTTCGATTCGACTGGTTCGGTTTAGACTGGTCAGTGGGTTCGGTTTGGCTCCCTTCTCTTCTTTTAAAACCAAGCCGACCCGACCGACCAAACCAACCGACCTTCATCTTCTTTCTTCGACTTCACTGTTCATGAAACCCAGAATTTCCTGTCTCTCTCTTCAGGACTCTCTCTCTCTCTCTTCGTTCCTCTTCCATTTCCACACCAAGATAATGTGATTTTCTCTTTCTCTCTCCTATTCTTGCTTGGTTTCATGGTCAAACCGATTGGTTTTGGGTGGGTTTCGGTTTTGGCCAAAAATTTGATCTTTGGTTAGGATTTCTGTGATTTTTGGATGGATTTGAGTTGGTTTTTGTTGGATAATGATAGATTGAGGTTGAAAATGCATGAATCTAGCTTAAAAATGAAGAATTGATGGTTGAATCTTAATGGGTTAAGTTTGGTCTGAAAATGGGTTTTCCGATTTTGAGTGATTTTTGATGTTTTTGATGAAACCAATGGTAGATTTAGGTTTCTGGGACTGTTTAGAGTTGATTAGAAACATCGGGAACATCGGATTTCGCTTGGTTCGGGATTTGGAGTATGTTTGGAATAATTTTCGTCGAGAGGACTAAGTTGTAAATTTTGATTTTTATGGAAAAATTGGAGGACTGGGTCTGATATTTGCCATGAGGGTCATATTTGTAATTTTGAAAAAATATGGTCTAGATTTGTAATTTTTGAAAATGTTGGGAATTTTACAATTTTAAGAAAATTGAGGTTTTATTTATAAATTGAGTTATTTGGAGGATTTAATTATAAATTCTAAAAGTTTTCGGTTAATTATTAATTTCTGAAATTTTTGGGATAAATTATTAATTTCCGAGGTTTTAAGGACTAAAGTGTAATTTTACGAAAGTCGGGGACTAATTCGTAATTTTACACTAATTTTGATTTTTGAGTCGTGAGTGATAGATCTTCTATCGAAATAGGATTTCTAACGCCGATGGCGTCCGAGTCTGCATTTGCATTTCATATGTGTTCTGCATTGCCACAATCACCATATTAATTTATTTGTAAAATATTTTGTTTCAGCTTGGTTCGGTTTCTGAGGCGATCAGCCATCGACCGACGGTCAGTGAGTTTGGAAGCTCGGCATCCAGGTGAGTGGATGACAGCTTCAGACACATAAATTGTGTCTCTTCCACTTATATGCTTTTTTGTTGTGATATCACCATAGCGTGTAAATTGGACAAATCTAACGATTGGTTAAATTAAATAATTTGGATTATGTGAATAAAGATTCACTTGTTTGTTTTTGGAAAAAATTACATATATATTTTTATATATATGTTTTCCACTGTTTTTGATTCTGAGTGCATGCTATGTTTTGAATGTTAAGAGTTTTCGTTTTGGTTTCTAATTTGTAGTTTTGTTCTATGAACTTGATTTGGAAAATGTGATACGTTTTTTGATAAACAATATTTGTTTGGATTTTCAAATATCTTTTTGAAAATAAAGATTCGGTTTCTGAAAATATATATATATATATATATATATATATATATCGATTATGGAATTGATTTGGAATATGATATATATACGCTATATCATATATATCTGATTTGTTTTGATATGCTCGATCGTATGACCGTTATGTTTTGGATTTAAATATATTATGTATATGTTTTGGAGACGGGACACCTATGTTACGGGGTACGTAGCCTTTGGTATACCAATGCATGTTATGACCTAGCTATCGGGGCAGACGATAGCCATGTTGTCCTGATCAGACACGTGGTTGGATATGGATTAGTGGCAGAGTCCACAATCATTATACGGTGATGGAGTGACCCGGATCTCACCACACTATGTTTATGGTCCCTATCCGTTATATATATTTTTGACTACAATATTTATGAAATACGTTTTGATTTTTAACGGTGGTGGGACAAACCTCAACTAGTGGCGATGGTGGGGCAAACCTAAGGAGTTGAGATGAAGTCCTTGAGTTTAGGCAAATCCCACATCTGCAGGTTGAGTATAGGCAAATCCCACACTGATAAGAAATGATTTTGAAAATAATACTATTAGTATTATGATGCTTACAAGGCAAAATTTTGATTATGATATTTTGAGAAAAACTATAAAGGTTTTGAGTTCTGTTTTTGAAACGGTTTGGTAACAGGTTTAAAAGAAAAGGGTTTTCGAAAGAATCTTACTTGGGTTTTAAAACATTTGAGTTTTAGTTATTTTGAAAATATTCTAGAAAATAATGCCTACATAGCGAAGTTTTGAACTCTGATAAGAGTTTTCGGTAAAAGAGTTTTGGATTTTTTTGAAATACTTAGTACAACCTAAAAGGGTTTTGTTTTGAAAGCTCCGATAAGATAAAATGGTTTTTGAAAGGTTTTGCTTTGATTTTGGAAAGCATGGCAGCTTTAATAAGGTTGGAAAAGATTCTTTAAAGATTCTGGTTTAGTTCCAGAAGGATTTCGTGCATGTTGTTTGCTTTGGTTGCAAACGATTTTGAATTTTTTTCGTGGAAACCACACTATGTATATAGTGTATACGTATGTATACTTATCGTTTACCGCATGTGTTAGTTTTCAAATGGTTTTCAAACCAGTCTTTGTGAGGTACGTATGAGGTGATCTGGAGTGTTGTCCCTCACTCATAGGGTTTGACCATTTTTCTTTGTTTGTTTGTCCCTGTTATTATCCTCTTACATGTGACTCTGGGGAATTATATTCATTGGTTTTTGATGCTCAGTGAGGGATTTTGATATTGCGGTCAATGCCGTTTTGACCGGGCTCATTTGTATGATTTGTTAGATGCTCCACACCGGGTTCCTGTGGGATGTGTTTATGTTTTTGTTATTGTTTCTGACATTTCAAATGTTTTAATTTGAAATTATTTACGCATTCAATATTATATATGTTTTGTTTTTAATAAACAAAGATTATACTTTTATTTGTTTTTCATATTTCTTTAAATATGATATTTGGGTAGAAGTTTTGTACTATGGAGGCTTGTGTGGGATGGGCCGAGCTCCCATAGACGGTTCACCTCGTACGTCGGTCATGGTCCCGGGAATGGGTCATGACAGTAAAATTTACTCTCCAATTCATTTTTAAAGATAAAGAATGAATTAGAGTTAGAATTTTAATAGTTAATTCTTTATAGTAAAGAAAATTGTGAATTTGACAAGAGCATTGAAGATGCTTTTATATATACAATATCTAAAATACTTGTTAGTCGCTAGCTATTGTTTGAGATTTGGGTTTCATAGAGAAAGCCCATTTGTATGGGTATTATATTGGTGAGTTAATTATGCCATGTGTTATAATTAAAAAGTAGATTGTAATAAATATAACTATTAGTTTCGTATTTGTTAAAATACCAGAAGACTAAACTTAGTTTAGAAAATACCACAATTTTGAAACTGAAACTAAAAAATGCCATCTTCATTTCATATATAAGATCAAAATCTCGTAAAATTTTCATCTATCACTCTCTCTCTCTACTACCCTTTCCTCTCTCTACCCTCTCATAAAATTTCATATATGCTTCTCTCACTTCTCACCTCTTGTTTGCCTCTATCTCTCTCCTCTCTTCCTTTCCTCCTCGCCGCCCAAGCCACATGTCCTCCATTTTCTTCCTCTTTTCGTTGTCTGTACTCGCCTTCTCCCTGACTCCCTCCTTTCTCATCCCCGTTGACGTCGAGGAGATCTGAAATCGTTAAAGATAGAGATTTGTTTGCTCTCTCTCTTTCTCTCCTTTGACGATATCTGTACTTGCCTTCTCCCTCCTCTCTCATCCCCGATGCCTGAACCATGTGTCCTCCACCATCTTCCTCTCTTTGTTGTTTGTGATTTATAGTGAATTCACAAAGGATATCTAAATTGATTTTGTTGATTTTAGTTGATTTATGTAGGTTGATTTTCTTGAACTTAGTATATTTGTGTGCAGGTTGATTTTGTTGAGTTTTGTGGTGACGGCGGTGACGACTAGGGTTTGTCAAACTATATTTGCTTGTTTTGAAGACCTCCGAAGACCTTTTGAAGACCTCCAAAGACCTTTGAAAACATCCGAAGACCTTTTGAATACATTCGAATACCTTCTGAAGACTTTTGAAAATATTTTGTATACCTTTGAAGACCTTTTTGTAGAGTTTTTTTGGACCTTTGAATACACTTCTGTACATCAAACTAATTACTATTAAATAAATTAAAATTTGTAAATATTGTCTACATCGAATGTATATACATAAATAATTTAGTTTAATTTTAAAAAATTAAATTAAAATTTTATTAAATCAAATTTTTTATAAAAAATTGTGGCGATTAGAGACTTTTGGAGACCTTTTGAAAACCTTTTGGAAACCACTGGAGACATCTGGAAAATTATATATTTTTTAGTTGAAATTTATTTTGTTGCGAAAATATCACGATTTCTCGCGAATATGACATTTGTCAAATTCAATTTGTTTTTTCTATTATTTTTCAAAATTAAAATGTTGGATGGTAGTCGTCAAAAATGATATTTTATTTTGTTACAAAATTGGAATTCTCCCTATATTGGCCATATTGTAGCCCTAAGAATGAATACAACATATTTACAGCCTGCATGGCAGTCACTGACCATCCATGGATTTCTGGGCATTTTATGGCTGCGCCAACCAATAAGATGCGTACAATCTGCTAATTCATTTAATAATTGAGGTATACAGTTATTAAATTAACTTGTTAATTTGGAATTTTCTTTTCCAACTTGTGGTTTCTTTAATCTCAAATGTTCTCAGTGCTTCTTTGGTTGTGAGTAAGAGTAACTACATTATGAAAGTAAAAATTCTTAAAAAGTGGCAAAATTGTAAGTGTTGAGTTGTACGAAATCAATATATATATATATTATATATATATAATAATCAGTAAATTTTTTTAAATTTATAACAAATATCTCCTTAATTATTTGAGAAATAATATTTAAAGTTTTTTTATACTTTTGCCATGTGTCTTTTTACTTTGTTGACATTTGGCTTTATTTTGGTTAATTAACAATTGATTTTAACATATACTAATTGTAGGTCCGGCCGATGCCACGGGTGCGAGAATAATTTTTTATATTTTATAAAAAATTTTGCTAAAAATATTTGGTATTATAAAACCTATAATATACCAAAACATGGTATTATAGACCTTATAATATACTAATATACTAAAACGTTCAATTCATTTTGTTTTCTCACAAAATATGAGATTAATTGCTGCATCTAAGAATGAATGATATACAATAATGTTGATATTTTTTTAGTTGACTTTAACTGAAATACAACAATGTTAACTAATATATCGTAAAAAAGTTCTCAACTCATAAATGAATTATATCTAATGCATTAATAATAAGATCATCATGTATTTGATAGCAAATTTATGGAATTTTTTCCAAAAAACAATTAAAATCTACAAAATAAGTCATATATTGATCTGAAAAGCTTTGTAATTTGTAACAGAGGAAGCAAATGTCAAATTCATTTGCCTCAAAATAATTAATTTGACCATATAACTACTAAACATATTAATAATATCATTCTATATTTGATAAAAATGAACCCACTGCAATAAGTGAAAAGTTAACCATGGATAGTATTCATTCCCGTTTGGGTCAACAGAATTCTTCATTTATGAGGCAATTAGTTTACTCTGTTGTAATTATATCTGGTAATTTTTTCAAATACAAATATGGAAACAGTTGAATGAGAGTTAATGTAAATGAAATTTTGAATTATGTAGTAAGTCAATTTTGAATAGCACAATGATATTAATTTGATTCTCAAAACCATAATTGTGCTATATACTAATAGCACAACAAAAAAGAATGCACAATATAACAAATATCCAAATGGTTTACATGTTGTGCTATATACTAATAACAACAATTTTAAAATTTTGAATTACGAACAATTATGTAAACAATCCCTTGAATAGATTATCCTTCAGTATAATATTGATACACTATATCGAGAATGTCTCTGTAATTTATCTATATCTATATACTAATACAAAATGACTAACATTAGCACTTTTAATTCCATGTGTCACATAATTATACATATGATATGTGGCACTCTAATTAACATTCAATTTTCCTATTCAATTAAATAAATTTGACATTAATTAGAACACATAATATTTGTGTTCACATAATGATTTATGATTTTACACATTAAATAATTGTAGTGAGACTTTCCCGTTAAACCTATAAATATATGAAATTTTCGTTATATATAATCAAATTATCCAAATTGAATCAAATAAAATAACAATAATATTTTGAAAAATTGACAAGTAGCACTCTATAGCTTAAAATATTGTCATCATTATTTCATTTATTACCATATAAATAGATCAAATGCTATAAATTTTAATATGAACACATTTATTATGATATTTATAGTAGAATTTATAAATAGACCATTTATTAAAAAAATTGCAAATTAAAATTTATGATTTTTGTATTTTAATGAAAAATAGTCTTTGATTCAAATAAATTATATAGTCAAAGAAAGAGTATTTATATATTTTTAAGTATTATAAAATTTTAGAATAATAAAGCAACGAAAACTTATTGAAAATTTTATAACAAAACAATTTTTATTATCCATCAAAGAAATTCACAAAAAAAAATGAACAAAGAAAAAATAAAAAAGAATGAAAATATTATTAAGTTAATCTTAAAATTTTACAAGCAGAAACCTCGACCATAACCAATATCATCGACGAAAAAGATCTAAAACCAATAAGATGAAGAAAATGTCGAAAAAGTTTGAATGATTGGATAAGTAAGCAGAGAGAATAGACAAGCATATGTCAGTAAAATTAATATATTATTATAAAACTGTTGCATAAGCAATATTTGCAATGTGTGATTATAGTATATAATGGAAAAATTAGTTATATATAATAGAGAAGATAATTCATATAAGTGTAGTATCTAAAGAATTGTTTAAAATTTGGCATAAATAAATTAATAATAAACTCAATATTATTACAAATTTGTCTAATAATTGCTTAAAATCCGCAGCATCACGTGTAATACTGATCTAGTTAGAGAAAAAAACATAGCTAAAAACTTTATGTTGTGCAGACATCTTATCTCTTCAACTTAAAGATGAACTACGGCAAAAAAGCGGTATATACACTCTTAAATAGTATTATCAAGTGTCCTAAATTCAAATGGCAATAGTAAGCTTGATATTAAAATTTTCAAAAATCAAAGCCAAGATAAATAATTAGAAAAAAACAAAACACTCACAGCCATAATTACTATGTTGTAAACTTCAATAATAATATCCTTTCAATCACGTTTCACTTTTTTGTGAAGCAACTAAATGAAACAAATCAGATGAAGAAACAATTATGTGAGAAAAAGGAATAATTCAAGTAAAACAAATTATGAATTTTTAGTAAGAATTCCTAAGCTAAAACGTGAATGTTCTGTGAAATGAAATGCATATACCAATGTTTTAGTTCCATAACCCACTGTAACAAACTTTCATTTTTCAGACTCCATTGCAGAGATTCGAGTGTTTTCTTTAGAATCATGAACTGCTATCTGTCAGCGGAAAAAACACCCTATTAATATGTCCTCTACCATGTTAGAGACTCTTGTACAAACTGCATTCACAGGAATTGTATTTTTCAAGTCAAACGTGATCTCACAATTAAAGAAAATAACTTTGAATTATTGTAACCGTGATTAATCTCACCAGCTTCAGTAGTCGATGGAGACATATGACCTCCAGGTTCAAAGCAACTGCCTGCCTCAAGGTTGTTGCAGCAGTAATGTAAAAGCATTCAGTATAGCTAAATTTGTAAACAGAACTGAGAGACAATTAATGAAAACAAAAAAAAAACAATGATAAAAAAATGCTCCAGTAATAGGTCAACCCACCAACTACAACCACCATTGCTCCGCCATGATTGCAAGCCTGGAAATACATTTCAAACCAAAATATTTTTTTAAAAAAGTGCGATCTCATTCTAATCATTCTTGAATGAATTCTCACCTGAAATGCATCAACAAAAACAAACCATCATGATCAACAAATAGAAAAGAACACAGATTACAGTGCACCTATAATTTTTCAAGAATAAATAATAATAAAAGATATTTAAATAAATTTAAAAAACAGAGTAAAATAAAAATAATAAATTATTTTAAAAAAACAACGACTCTTTGTTCTTCGCTGAGTCTCACATCAACGAAAACAACAATCATCAGTACTGTATAAAAGCTAAGGCAACGAAACTGGCAAAAGTTGAAGCAAAAGCGATGACCGAGAAAG
>CAODLS011410686.1:0-12835 GCA_948243855.1 Flueggea neowawraea | reverse complement strand
GATGTGTCTACTTGAAGTGCCTAAACAGATCCTACGTGTCAGGCAATCTGGGTTTTGTGACAATCTTGCAGCTTAAATTTTTTTTTGTGACCATGGTGTAGGAAAATTTTCTTTTGTGACCATATATGAGCATTGGACTAACTTTTGTAACCAAATATAGTATTAACCCAATATACTTTGTTTGGCTTGTCTTGTGATGATGAAAGGCTCATTTGTCTTCAATAATTGTTTAGAATTGACAAGAGTGAATCCAAATTTATCTCATTTCATTTGTCATCCACGAGTTCCAACATCAACCCAATCACATTGAAACAATATAGTTTTTCTTCACTAATTATAATAAAGCTACAAGATATTTGTCTAAATCCCTCTCTAAACAAGGTTTCCTCTAACTGGATTATTGTCCTTTGCACTAGAATAGAAAGTTGTGTTTGCAGTAACACCAACTTCGCTATTTTGAGTACTACATTTTCCATCAATTTCCTTCTTGTGAAATCTCTATCTTTTGATTGAAAACTTCTTTTACCATCTTGCTCTCTCACATGGCCCTTGAGCTAAACATTTAAGTTCATCTTAAACGTAAGGCCTTCCATCAACTCATACATGGTCACGAATACATAATTCTTAAAATTATATCTATATTATCTATTACATTCTAATACTGATACTCACCTGAGATTGAAATCATGTAGCAAATTTTAAATTGTAAGTTATGCATAGAGTTTAACCTTGTTTATGGTAGAATTTTACAATTCTTTGAGAATGGAAACTTACCATGGAAAGAGGATAGATTGTGAATGTCTGTTGGAGTAAAGCACCACAGAAAGAAGGAAAGGAAAGGAAATACAAGATAAATGCTCCAAGAAAGGAAGTTAAATCTGCAGTAGAAGAGCTTAGTCTCCAAGGATAAAATTGCAGGAAACAATATGTAGGAAAGGAAAGTCTAAAAGGTGCCACCAAGGAAATTGTCAACCAATCAAGGAATTGATTCCATGATTGTTGGGATGTCAAAAGATTGATTAGCAAGAAATCCCTAATGAAGACACTATATAAACAGCAGATGAACATAGAAGAAGGGACCTCCAACCAAATACACAAACCAATCTCTTATACAAACATGAGTCCATCACTCTATTTTGTTTAGTTTCCAGTTATTGTTTTTTGCGTCCATTAGCATTGTTAGCTACTGTTTTTGTTCAAGTGCCTTCAACGTTCAAACTCTTTGCAATTCCAATCTCATTTTTATTGATTCGTCATCGTTTTGATCTTGTTATTGTCAATCAAAGAAGAAAGAGACCCACCATTTCGTTTGTTAAGAAGTTATATTATTTCTTGAGTGCAAATCATCTCTAATTCACGATTTAGGAAAATCCAAATTCCTTGGCACGCTCTAACAACACTCGAACCAAAGGGCATCATTGTCCCTTGGATCAATTTCTCAAATTTTCAAGGAACAATTTAATGGCACGCTCGGTGGGACAAGTTGAACAATGATGAAGACTAAGAGTAAGAAAGAAATTATCGCTTCTGGTATAGGAAACATACATGAAGAGACCAATGAAATAGCACTGGTCACAGAAAAATTTCAGTCACAGGAACCAAAAACACTCTCAGTCCCAAAAAGGTAGGCTCCATGAGTCGCACCACCGTCGAACCCAGTGTTTCAGCAAATGCTACAGGTTTTGCATGTTGTTTCCCAGTAGTTGGAAACCGCTAACCAGATATTGAAAACCAATAGCCAGACGTTGAAAACCAATAACTAGAAGTTGGAAACTATTAACCAACGGGCTGCCAATGCACATCATATTACCTTGAACATGATGGCCAAAAAACAGGAGCAATTAGTACCACTCGAGGGAGGGAGTTCACTAGTGGTCCCCGCCAAGGATTCATCCAAAATACTCGGGGGGCAATTCTCGAAAGTGTCGGTCCAAGAGACTAACACAAGGAAAAATATTACAAAATATCCAAAAAGGAGAACCTCCAGTAGAAGACCTAGAGGAACACCCCTCAACAAAGAGCCACTACTAAAGAAGTAGCCTTTAGAAGAACAACAACAAGAAGAGTTGTCCCTAGGAGAACAACCTCCAGGAAAGCATTCCCTCACAAAGGACACTACCAAAACCCTCGTGGGCAACCCCCAAAGGATTTGTCCCCAAAGGGATAACCTCCAGCAAATCCGTCTTCGAAAGAACTGTCTCCAGAAGACACGTCCCCAGGGAACAGACTTCAACGGAGACACCGTCCCCAAAGGAACCACTTCTAGGAGAACAGTCCCCAAGAGAACCACCAGCAAATGAACATCTGTCAAGAGAACGTCTTCTAAAGGAGCTTAATTTTTTATCTCCACAAAAATGGAGAGGATTTTCTTTGAAGAACCTCCAGACAAAGTAAGATCTTCTCCCATTTATTTGATTAAGGTTTATCTTGTTTGAGTTTTATGCTTTGTATTTACAAGGGTGCTAAAAAACATGTGCCCCTTAGGAAGAACAAATTTTATTTTTCCTTTCACAGGTGATGATCCCATAAAAGAGAATGATTTTACTTACCATGAAAGTTGACCAAATTTAAGGCAATTTGAAGTACTATTTGTTATAGATCTGGGCTAACATATTGTTAGAAAAAGGGTGCTACCCCCATTATTTTGAAAAATAGTAGCAACTCAAGAAGAAAAAAAATTGAATAAATCCTGAGAGAATAAAAGAAAAAAAATTAAAATAAGAAAAAGATGATTGAATAAATACAGTAGGTTTTTTAGCCACTCTAATTAATTTTCAGTGAAGAGGAGTTGTAGCCAACTAGTCATTTTGTTTACTGTTCATAACTGTAACCCACACCAGAAAAAAAACAGAAGGAAGTAATTGAAAATTGGCCTTAGGCCATTTCTCATTGATTTCAAGAAATACATTGTCATACAGTTTTAATTTCCAGCCAACTCCAGTTTGTATACTGGGGACAAAGCCTAAAAGATCAAAAATTACAATTCTCCTACACCAGATTGAAAAGTTCTTCAATGATTCATGTATTTGTTAGGAGTCTTTGTCTTCTTCTTTAGAAATCCTTCAAGTCTGGAATTTTTGAGCCGTTTAAATCTTGAGGGCTTCCAATCATTTTGTGGTAAATTTTGAGATCGGCTGGGTACCACAATTTTATGGCTCATCCAGGTTTCTATCTGCAAGGCAGAAGCAAAAGAAAAAAAAAACTTAGTTCAGGACAATGGATTATTCTTAGTAGGCTTTGTTGCCACTGACATTACCAAGAGGAAAAACATGTTTCTGGAAAATTTTGGCAGCATTTCCTCTTATTTTTAGCTATCATTGGTCCGAAATTCAACAAAAAACAATTCAACAGAGCAACCAACCCAAACTTATTCAGTCAACAACGGTCCTGTTTACTCTCGTAATGGAGGCCAAATACATACTTCTGGCCTTATTATAACAAGTATCAAGCAATCAAATTCACTGGAAGAAACAAGAATGACAAATTCAAAGGAGAGCCCAAAGGGACTCACTGAAAATTCAGACAAGTTGCTCTAACCGTGGCATGGGGATGACGGCGGCTTCCTCTTACGCATTCTCGATGGCGCGAATTCCAAATCTGAGGTGAGGAGACCAGCGGACAATTTCTTGCGAATGGTAAAGGACGGAGGTGGCAGACGGCGTCCTCTTGGCGGCGACGGTACACTCTCCACAGTAGAAACGCGAAGGCAACTGAGAGGAGGCCGGAATGATGGTTGACGTCATCTCGAAGAAGAAACAGGGATGGCGGTTTCCCTTTGGAGGACGCGTTTCCTCCAGCGACGGTACAACTCCTTTCTTCAGGTAACGTGATGAAATCGACTCCGGGAGGCTCGGCCTGGCGCCATTGGTGTCGACGGCAACACAACGGGGAGGAAACCTGAGCTTGATATCGTTGGCAATGGAAGAGGGAGGTCTTTTTTTGCTATTTGATTTGAAATTGAAAGGAAGGAGGAGCGATGGACGGCGATGGCGCAGCTATCCTCTCCAGGCAACGACTGAAACGCAACACCAGAATGCGACGACAAAAGGAGGATGGAGTGGGTGAGGTCTGGCTGTCATTTTTCTCTGTTGTGAAATTGAAATGAAAAAGAATGGCTAGGTTGTGTTTAAAAGGCCTGATCTGGGTTAAAAAGTTTGGGTTAAGTGGTAGGTTTGGTTCAATGAACTTGGTTTGGGTTTTAGTGGCTTGTTGAGTTAGTTTAGCTTAAAAGCATTGTTGGTTAGCTTGGCTTGGGTTGATTTAAAAGAATTGGGTTTGACTCAAAAGAGTGGTGGTTAGTTTGGAAGTTTCTCTTGGATCTCGATTTGGGTTTGGTTTGATTACTTGGTTTTTGGTTTGAACCTTGAAATTGAATCTGGATTTTGCTTTTGGCTTTGATTCAAAATGGAGTGGATAAAATAAGTGTTTTTGTAACAGAGTAACCCCTAAAAAAATGTAGTAGGCTTATCCGATTCAGTTCATACATGGCCACTGCAATATGGATTTGTCATGAGGATTCTCAATATTTCAAGGTAAATTAGTTTGAAAGTTCAGAAAGATTGCAGATAATATTTTCAAGTGGTAGGCCTCTTTTCAGCTTATACAAGGCCACCACAAAATGTTTTACTTCGATGTTGTAGCAACTTTCACGAAGGAAAATATTGCAGAGACTTCAAGTTACTCAAGAAATTTCTTTGTTTCTAAGAGGAATGATGATTAAAAATCCAAATGGTTGGCACCACAAGCCACCATAATTTTCCAACATTATTGAAGTGGTGGTAGTTGTAATATTGGAATAGAGTTTTGCAGAGACAAAAACTTTGTAAGGAACAATCCATTTTTGCAGGGGAAACCTTCAACTTTTCCAGGAGGACACCAATTTTTTCCAGGGGATAGTTGAAGAAAGTGTTTTTTATCCGTGTTAATAGTTTTGCCCCTAACCATCAACACGCGGGGGGCAATGTTTACGGTAGAATTTTACAATTCTTTGAGAATGGAAACTTACCATGGAAAGATGATAGATTGTGAATGCCTTCTGCAGTAAAGCACCACAGAAGGAAGGAAATGCAAGGAAATACAAGATAAATGCTCCAAGAAAGGAAGTTAAATTTGCAGTAGAAGAGCTTGGTCTCCAAGGATAAAATTTCAGGAAACAATCTACAGGAAAGGAAAGTCTAAAAGGTGCCACCAAGGAAATTGTCAACCAATCAAGGAATTGATTCCATGATGGTTGGGATGTAAAAAGATTGATTAGCAAGAAACCCCTGATGAAGACACTATATACAGCAGATGAACATAGAAGAAGAGACCTCCAACCAAATACACAAACCAATCTCTTATACAAACATAATTCCATCACTCTATTTTGTTTCATTTCCAGTTATTGTTTTCTGCGTCCATTAGCATTGTTAGCTACTGTTTTTGTTCAAGTGCCTTCAAAGTTCAAACTCTTTGCAATTCCAATCTCATTTTTATTGATTCATCATTGTTTTGATCTTGTTATTGTCAATCAAAGAAGTAAGAGACCCACCATTTTGTTTGTTAAGAAGTTATATTATTTCTTGAGTGCAAATCATCTCCAAATCACAGTTTGGGAAAACCAAAATTCATTGGCACGCTCTAACAACACTCGAACCAAAGGGCATCATTGTCCCCTGGATCGATTTCTCAAATTTTCAGGGAACAACTTCATCTTTGTAGACACCTACTGCAATAACTCTTCCACTGCAATCCTTTGTATAATATCCTTACCTAAGTTGCCTACCTTTCCCGGGCCTATAATTGTATTGGGGACTTTGCACAGCAGGATAAGCCACCTGTGCAGAGTCGTAGTAAGAATAGAAAAAGGGTTCCTTTCTTCATTAGCTTGCCTTACCCTTGCTGTTGCAAGAGCCTCTTCTTCCAACCGGTAGTAGGAACCGGGTTGGTAGTTTTCATATTCATCTTGGTTGTAGAACGACATCAAAACATCATTGTGCCCGTCCCACCAAGCGTGCCATTTTATTGTTCCCCATTTTTTGATTTGAAACTCGGGAATACAATGGTACGCTTTTGTGGATTTGTGGATTGCGAGCGTGTCAATGAATTATAGTGTTCCTAAACTGAAAATTAGAAGTGATTGAATGAAAAACGCACTCAAGAAATCAAACCTCTTAATCAAATGATTTGGAATGATCAAATGACATAAATCATTCGCTATGAGTCTCTTGCATCTTTAGCAACAATAGCAAGAACACAATGATGAAATGAGAAATTGGAAGCTTTATTAAAATCAAAGGTTGAGTACAAGAACTTGAGAATATAATAGATAACAAAATGGGGCTAAAGTTAAAGAACAAAATGAATAAAAAGATAAATTAACCCATTAGAGTGTTGTTGTGTTGTTGTTGGAGAGGTGTTGAGGTCCTTTTGATATACATCTTACATCTATTTATACTATTCTGGTTGTTTGGCCACCAAGAGTCATGTTTTGACTCCTATCAAATCCTCTTACAAATTGTTCCCCACGTTTCCAGATTTGTGGTGTCTTTTGGTCCCCAAGGTAATATTTACAATTCTGACATCACCTATTTCCTTTGCTGTGAAATCTCCTTTGGTCCCCAAGGAGATATTTACGTTTCTGCCACTTCCACAAGGATCATTTTCTTTTTTGCATATCTTGACTTTCCTTTTGTTGCTAATCTTTGTCCCCATTGGAAATCATTTTCTTATTTGCATGATTTCATTCCTTTGTAATAATTGCAAAATTTGATGGAAACAAACCTCTTTTGCAACAAATCAGTATATTTTATTTTAATGATTAGTTGATGCTCCCTAACCTTAAAAATTAGTTAAAACACACAAAAAAAAATGTAAATAGGACGAAATGAAGTTTTAGTGTTGTCACTCTAGAAAAGGTGTACTATATCACTATTGTTGAGCCCATATAGTATCTAGAGCAAAAGGTTGGACATTATTCTCCTATGTAACCTTCGACAAACTGAACCTTAAAGATGGCTTCGATTACGAGCATGACTTTTTTTTGGGTGCAATGGTGGATCAAGCCCGTTTATTCATTCGGAACAGAACGCGGCCAAGCAATGCCGACGTATCCCAAATCGAAGTACCTAGAAAAACATTTCGATTCAATTTCAATGAAACTTTAATTAAGAGAAAATTATAAAAGTTAAATATTCAAGGAACCTCTCAATAGGAGACATCCATCTGTATTGTACTAGCTCACCAATGATTGCCTCAAACTGTAAGTGCAACAATAAATGAACCACAAGTGGAAAATTTTATCAAATTTACAAAGTAAATGTATTACTCTTAAAGTTTTTTAAAATCCGCTTCGAGTTTTATAGCACAATCCTTGAAAAAATCACTCAATTCAATAAAATACCAAACTTACTTTCTCTTAGCAAAACTCTTTATACTGCTGATTAAGAAGGGCAAAGAGGTTGGTTGAATTGACAATTATATCTACTTTAGAACCTTAAGGTCTTGAAGTCGAACTCACCATAAAAAAAAAAGAATTTAAAAGAGTAGTATAAAAATTATATGTAAACCAGTTAAAAAAAAACATTGTATTATAAAATGACAATCATGACTTTTCAAACCCTGTATCTTCCCCTCTTTGACTTTTACGCATATTGATATATTGGATGCAAATGCAAATGATAAAAATTGCAAGGAAAAAGAAAGAGGGTTGCAAATGATAGCGGGAAGATATTGGATATATTTATTACTGCATCAAAATCTATATGTAATGCACATTGAGAAGAATATTGTTGATAATGTCATTGATACTTTGTTAAATATAGAAGGGAAGAAGACAAAAGAATAACTTGAAGACATTATTAGACTTGAAAGAAATGGGAATTAAATGAGCATTACACCCACAAGTGCAAGGAAATAAGACATATTTGCCTACTGCATCCTACACAATGTCTGCAGAAGAGAAGGAAGTATTTTGCAGTGTCTTAGAAAATGTAGAAGTTCCTGATGGAATTAACTGATGTCTGCATCTGGCAGTATTCTACTAATGGTCAATTCACTGTTAAGAGTTTCTATAGTTGGCTAAATGGCTACAGGAACTTGGTCCCTCTTAACAAATTCTTGTGGAGAAAATTTATTCCACCTTCACGGTCCACTGTTGTATGGAGGGCCTTTTTGGGTTATCTCCCGACGGATGATAAACTCTTTCAGAAAGGGTTTTGTTTTCCGTCTCGATGCTGTTTTTGCAAGGATAGTTGCGAAACTCTTTCTCATTTGTTGGTCACTTGTCAAGTTAGTAAACAACTCTGGCTGGCTATTTGCTCTCTATTTGGGGTTCGGGCGAATTGTACTGGGGATTTTCTGTCTCTAATTCTAGATGCCATATCTATTCATTTGAGTTCCCATTTAAAGATTTTATAGAATTTTGCAATTGTCATCGTTGTCTAAATTCTTTGGACAACGCGGGATAATGTTATTTTCAATAATCAGACAGTCTCTATTTATAATGTAGCACACCCTATCCTATCATATATTCGTATTATAATATGAAATTACAATAACAGACATATTTTTATACATATCATCATATACAAATGTACATAATTTTTTTTTATTCAAACATATAATCAAGTTAAACAAAAGTGTAGGTAGCACTCAATGTTTCCTCTCATAACTATATGTACAATGATAACAAAATGCGGAGGAGAGAGAGCGTGGGACCCAGCCATATGACCCGTGCTCCATATGTATGAGTTAATCAACCCCACGCTTGATCAACTCCCAAAAACTGTATATGCTGTAAACTTGAAAAACATTAATGCTTTATATGAGTCGCTACTGAGTGAAAGAAAGCTATCATCAGTAAATCCACGACATATAGCATACGCATCCAATATATATTATTCACACAACATACAACCGTGCAAGTGAATATAATTCCAATTTATTTTGGAGTTTGGCCAAAACACAATAAGCCTCAACCCGGGTCTATGGAGACATATAGTCTCGAAACTATAAGCCAGTTGGCGGTAAACTATAAGAGACATGAAGTTTCGATCTTTGAACTATATGAGACACTAAGTCTCAAATCATTTGAGCTATAAGAGACATCTCGAATCATTTCATTTAACTATAAGAGAACTTAAACATGTTGGCCAAGTCTGCCTTTTAAGTCGATGATGCAAATGACATATACCGATTCAAACTTTAGTCAAATGATGAATGATATTTATAACTATAAAACATATCATGTCTATCTTTTCTTTGCATAAGGCAAGCCAAATCATATTTACTTGCGCCCGACAAATGCTATCATATTAGATAATATCATATCATATTTCGAGCATTTCACTGAAATAGATTCATAAACAGTTCATATATCAAACATGTGTCACTTGTAAACAATACAAGATATCTCATATATTTGCAGTTGTAGTAAACAAATCATTCCATGTAATCATCTATTCACATATCAAACAAATTATCAAAATTGGCACATTTCATTTCATATAGCGAACAAGTGGAGACACCTCTAGTTTCTACTCACCTTTTCAAGACAGATAGTATGTCCCGTTACCTTGCTCGAGCTCCCTCTCAAAGTTTCTCGATCCTATAGCATATACTCAAGTTATTCCCATTCTAACTTACGGATATATGTAATGCACATGTATGATATGGTTTGAACACATGAGATCCTATTAATACCATATTGTGAATGCATTTGATCACTTGAAATGAACAGAAATCGATCCAATTTGTCTAAGGAGACATTGTACTTAGTATAATTGAAATTATGTTTTACATCCTTTTGGACAGCGAGTTTGTTCTTCATGTATGAACATTCAAACAAACTCATTTTGTTACGAAATTTAATCCTAGTATATTAAACATTTAAAAGTATAGTTTTACCAAATTTCAGATCATAATTCATTATAAAACGGTCTAGCCAATGTTTCAAAGTTACAGCTTATAACAGAATCACTCTAGGTGGGCAGCCTATAGTACATTTAACCTAACTTTCGTTATGAAAATGAAATTATATAAAAATTTACAGAAATTTTTTGGACACATATTTAAAAAAATTTTGTTGTTTGACCATCAAATTATTATGTCGCTATGGCTTTCAAAACAAGATATGAAAACCGGACAGTGTTACTGAAAAACAGGGCACTCTCACAGCAGTACTTAATTCAAGCACTCTAACTCATAATATAAAGTTCCAATAAATACGATCTTTTATAGAATCATATAAGACATAATTTACAAGAACTTTTATGCTTTAAGTCTCGTCAAAATCTGTTTTTAAGAACCTGAACATAGCAGTGCAATTTCAGGTAGAAATCAAAACCCTAAACAGACATATCAACCAAATTATGCAAATTGATGTCTAAATCATGTTCTACTGAAATTATTTGAAAAAACAACTAAAAAACATTATTATATGATTAATATGCAGATATAAACAAGGAAATGCACTTACTTTGGTGATTAGAAGCAAAAGATGCAAGAAATACTGAGCTAGTCGCGTTTTCAACGATTTCTAGGATTTCAACCAAATTCTCTCACCAAAACAGCCTTTTTCTTTTCTTCCCTCTCTTTCCATTCCTTTCTTCCCTCTCTTATGGTTAAGCACGAAATGGTTCAGATTTATATGCATTTGGTTTGATTTTATCATGTTTTAATCTAAGCACTAGGTGGCATATGGTAAAAGGTTGATTAAAACGTCCAATCATAAACTTTTGCACTACTTTTCAATTTGTTCCTTTTTTTATGACTTTTCCACTTAATGACATAGCCCAATAGAACCTATGTGATTGGTTTTCTTTATTGTGGGTTGTAATTTTGGCAAAAGGTGCCTATTTCAAATACGGTTTGCGTGTCCTTTTTGGCAGAGTGTGCCTATTCTTCTTTTAGTATATATTTTATTTACACATTGCATGTAAAGAAAATGGAGGTTGTTCGTGTCAATAGAGATTGAAGACCACCCTAGGTTTACGTTGATTTTCACATTTGCTTGTGATATCAACTTAGACTTGGGATTTTTCGTGACACGTTTATATTTATGCTATATATAAATGTCATGAATGTATACCATGAATGCATGTTATGCTTTGTATCCCATGAAAACAAACAACTCGATCCCTACAAATAGTAAGTCGTTAAAAATGCCTTCTATAATCAATGCTCGTAAAGGCCTTGTTCGTCGATGTGTAGGTTCTGCCTTCGCTGGGTGCACTCGATTACCTTAGTGAGGCAAGGGTAAATAATCGTGGTATCCATGCTTTGGTTATGCTTTGACTTAACATAGATATCAAAATGTATTTGGGCCTAGGGCATAAAAGGGATTTAATGTCGGGACATGAGATGTCAAAATCCCTAAAAATACAAGAGTTATATATGATACAATTGAAAAGAGTTTTCTACCTAAATAGCTAAGGTTAGGGACTAGCTCAGCTGACTTAACTTTAAGTAAAATATGGATCTTGTACCCACTATATTTAAAACTTAAATTAACTTTAGGGATGTTAATTTTACTGGGAGCATTCAAAAAGACCTCTTATTAATCATTGCATATTTTGTATGTAGATATAATGGCAACAAACAACAACACATCAACCTTTACTTTGCGATCGATACTTGAGAAGGATAAATTGAATGGGACTAACTTTATTGATTGGTCTCGAAGCTTAAGAATTGTTTTGAAGCAAGAAAGGAAGAGTTATGTCCTCGATACAATGATTCCCCCCGTACCTCTATCCAATGCCCTAAGAGCACAAAAGGATGCTTATGAGAAGCATTTAAATGACTCAGTGGATGTCACATGTCTTATGTTTGCTACAATGGTTGTTGATTTGCAAAAGCAATTTGAGAATATGGAGGCATTTGACATGATGAAGCATCTGAAAATGTTCTAAGAGCAAACTCGTCAAGAAAGGTTTTTGACAACGAAGTCATTGAATGGATGTAAGATGGCTCTTGGCACTTCAGTAAGTGCACATGTCCTCAAGATTAAAGGTTACGTTGACCAACCTGAGAGACTTGGTGCTCCGTTAAAGAAGGAGTTGGCCATAGATATAATCTTAGGGTCACTCCCAAGTAGTTATGACCAGTTTGTCATGAACTACAACATGCACAACATGGATAAGTCCATCACATAGCTACTAGGTATGTTGAAGAATGCCGAGAAGGGCATTCACAAGGCCAATGATGTGCTAGTGGTACAAAATGGGAAGGGCAAGGCAAAGCCAACGAGTGTTGGAAAGGGCAAGGGGAAATCCAAGCCCAAATCTTTTAAGTCCAAGCCCAAGATAACCAAAGCAAAAGTGGATGTTTGTTTTCACTGCAATGAGCCAGGCCATTGGAAGAGAAATTGCAAGCTCTACTTGGAATAGCTAAAGAATAAAGGAAGTAAGACTTTTACTTTAGGTATTTTTATTATAGAAATCAATATGTCTACTACTTCCTCATGCGTATTTGATACTAGATATGGAGCTCATATTTGCATTAACTTGTAGGGATTGAGAAACAATAAATCATTGATGAAAGCCGAAGTAGACCTACGAATGGGCAATGGAGCAAGAGTTGTTGCATTAAACGTAGGAACTTGTGATATAACTTTACCTAGTGGACTTGTTTTGCAATTATCGATTTGTTATTATGTTCCTGCTTTGAGTAAGAATATTATTTAAGTTTCTTGTTTAAACAATGATGTTTTCATTTTATTATTAAGAATAATAATCTTTCTATTTATCACGGGGACATATTTTATGGTGTTGCAACCTTATCTTTTGGTCTCTATGTTTTAAACTTGGAATGAAGCAAGCCCATCTATAACATTAATAAAAGGTTAAAATCAAAT
>CAODLS011410663.1:0-12724 GCA_948243855.1 Flueggea neowawraea | reverse complement strand
TTTTTGGAAATATTTTCAAAACGGTCTTTGTGAGACCAGTATCAGGTGATCTACAGTGTCGTCCCTCACTGAGTTTTCTAACCCCCTCCCTTTAACATTTTTTAGGTTATCTCAACTTTTGTGCTTAGTGGGGATTTCTGCTCAGCAGTGTGTACCCTTCTGTTCAGGCCCGTACGTCAGTCTGTAGATTCTCTGAGTATTTGCTTCTGTATTCTTGATTAGGTATTCTTGATTGAGTCAGTCTAATTTGCCTCTATGTATAATCTCTGAGTATTTGCTTCTGTATACTCTTTTAAGTATTTCTTTGATACTGTGCCACTGTCAACATTTTGATGTCTGCATATATGTGATTTGTTGTCTGATATGTTTGTAGATATAGATCATTACTATGAATCATCAACATGGTCTGATATGTTTACATATATATCATTAGTACTTGTCAGATAGGAAATTTGTGAAATTTCCTTTTTCTTTATATAGTAAGATTTAATTAGTTCACTTTTTGGTAGCTCTCGTTGTCTGATTTGAATCCGAAAAGTGTTTTGTAATTCTTATGAGTGTTAGAGTGGTTGTAGAGGTGGAAGCTTGTATAAATGAGAAGAAATGACACAATCAATTTATAGTGGTTCGGCCAAACCATGCCCAAGTCCACTACCTAAGTTCCTCAGTTGGAATTTTTCCAATCCATTATCTTCAAAGATTGATTCCAGCTCAATCCAACAAAGCCAATATAGCAAGGTTGATTTTGGCTCAAACATCTAAGGCCTAACTCCCAAGGTTGATTCTGGCTCACACATTTAAAGCCTAACCAAAGTTGATTTCCCTCTAGGCTCACACCTCTAAAGCCCTTACAATGTTGTTGCTAAAGCTAATAGTAACCTTTCCTAAACTCAAAGTGTATACAATATAAATACAAAGAAAGCACTATGCTAGAGGTGATTGTATGAACTTAATACTTTTGATTTTGTTTAAAGCTTGATCTTTGGTGATTTTGATTGATGTGAATGATAAGAGCTTTAGCACTATGATAGCAAGTGTTCCTCTCTTTTTTCTCTACCTTTTTTTGATGTATTTATAGCCTTTTTTTAAGGAAAATGACCATTGGAGTTGTTGAACTACCCGTTGGAGTACAATCATTTTTGTTTATAATGTCTCCTTCTGACTTGTGTGGTTAAGCGTTAAGCGTTACGTACTTAAACCCTAACTTGCATATGTAACATTGTTGTTGCACACGTAAACTTATTGAATTCAAACATTGCAATTAATGATTTTCATGTCTTCTTCAATAGTCGGAAGATTTTATGTTTTGTCTTGTTCTTCTTATGTGTGTACGTAAATCATTGCCTTCATATGTAACGTCTTCCTATGTACATAGTGCTTCTCTTTGCTTACATAACTTTGGACCCAAAAACTTCCAATATGTTCTGTTTTGAAACTCATCCATTTTTATGGGTGTAACACAACTCTTGCACACATAATGGCTTTCTTACGTACATAATGTTTACACTTACGTACGTAAGTCTTCTTTGGCCCATTAAAGAGGCTTCCATTTGCAACTTCGAGCATACTAATGTACTTAACTCCAAGTTTTGTGTATGTAACTCACTTGTTGTGTACATAATGTTTTTCCTTGTGTACTTAAATTGGCTTAAGTGATATTTTTCATATTTTTTTCTCGTCATCAAAACTTAGAAGGATCTCAATGCTGACCACCCTTGGTCAACCAGTGAGTTCTACTTTAATTTGATATGCATATATTAGCAAGAAAGGCTAATTAATTCTCATGAGTTTGGGGTTAATCCGAGATCAAACTTGTTGATTTCATGGAAATAAAGTTAAAACTTGATGAATAATGATCTTCAATGGGTTCTTCTTCAAGTTCATTTCAAATCAATAGCTATTCTTCATGGCTTAAGGATTAAAGTTGGTACGTGTTCAAGAAAATAGTGATATTCCCATTTATTTGTCATGTCAAGAAAGTATGATGTGTGCATAGGTGAATGGATAAATATATATCTTTGGTAGTTCAAAAGTGTATGTATGTATGCATGTGTGTGTGTTTCATGAGTTTTAGAAATACTTATTTTTCCTAGAAATAAGGACTGACACAGGTGTATTTAGTTTTGTGTGTGTTTGCTGAGCATGCATAAATTGATTTCTAGTATTGCATCCTTGCATAGCATATATGAGATACATTGTGAATAATAAGTTTAAGGATTGAGAAATTGGATGATGATATCATACACTTGTAAATAACCATGACCAGCTTAATTAACTTGAATTAGTTATGATGGATTGAGTTATCAATGAAACTATATTGTTGATCTTATACTTTGTAGTGTATTGTGTTGTGAATTAGCTGAGCATATTTATGGGAGCACATGAACTGCAATGCTCGTATATGCTCTTAGTAGGAATTGACGGATGAGATATGGATCTAAGAGATCTTAGCTATATATAGTGATGGATGATATATGATTCTAGGGGATTCCATCCGCAGTTGTACAAATTCCCAACATTTTCTTTATAGTGCCAAGTATTGTTTTACACTATAAGGTTGTCAGCCTTTTCGCCCTTGTGGTGCTAAGGCACTATTTATAGGCCATAGGGTTGCCCAACTTTCTTTTCCTCAAGCGTTGGCAGTGGTTTAGCCTATCTTTCATACACTTAGGTAGTTGTGTAATCGATTTAGTGTATTATGGGTGTAAGATCAGTTATATTAGCTCTTTCTTTATAAGAATTAATTATGTTGAGGCCTTAGTCATGTTTTTATTTGCATTGCATAGTGTGTTGCAACTTATGATTAATGTGGAATTTGATGGATAAGATGAAAGACATGATTATGACAAGATGCTAAGTTGCGTTTATTATATGAAATGTGAATTGGAAATGAACTAATTAATCGATGCTTGAAGTTTTATATATATTTTATTATGATAACCCCTTTGTTGTCTCCTACTTTGATGCATATTTACCCACTCACAATTCGATATACTTACCCTCTTCCTCCATATATTTTGTAGATAACAGTTGAATCCCTCATGTTCCAGTCTCATCTCAATGGTGCCATCCTAGAGAAGGTTGGACTAACATTAGGATGTTTTATGTGATACCGTTTTGCTATATTTTTAGGATTGTATTCAGCTAGACTTGTGCTAGGCATTTCAGCTAGCTCTGATGCTATGTTAAAATTATAATGACATCGACAGACATCTGCTCTTAGTAATATAGATGACTTAACTAGTGTTATAGTTTAACTATGCATTAGATGAGAATATAATTGATGTAGTAATATTCTGGTAATGGTATTATACTCATAACAAGAGGTAGTACAAATTATTGTATTGGTGGCTTGAATCAGTGGCTTAAGACTGGTATAGCGTGTTACACTAGCCACACCACTGACAAGTGCAGGTGGCGTTATTCCCCAAGCCAAAACATGGATAATTTTGGTTCTCCACCCTGCTCACCATACACCTCTTGGTTTCCCGACACTGGTAAAAATTTTCTCACTACATCGGATTTGTCAAAGCTGTGGATTGCCAAGGAACATATCAGTTGCATGTAGGAAATCGCCAAGGTCTCTTGATTTCACATATTGGTAAGGCATCTATTCAAACCCCACACAAATCTTTACACCTCAATAATATTCTTCATGTTTCACATATAGTTAAGAATATTCTTCCTGTTCAAAAATTTTCCGCTGACAATTCCTATTTGTTTAAATTCTAGCCTGACCATTTTCTTATTAAGGATCAAAAAACCAAGAATACTCTACTCCAAGGTCGGAGTAAAAATGGGTTATACATGCTCTCTATGCCAAAATAAGCCTTCATAGCAAATGGTCCACCTCTATATGAATGACATGCAAAACTCGATCATCCTAGTTCTTAACGTCTCTGTCAAGTTCTGTGCGATAACAAGTTACCAGTTTCTGAGTCATGTTTAACTCCAATCTCTTTTTAAAAGCCTGGCAAGCTTGCGAAATTGCCATTAGTCTCTGTTCTGCATTCTAGCACTTCTGTCTTCAAAATAATTGATGTTGATATTTGGGGTCCAACCCATTATTTGTCCAATTTGGGTTTTCATTGTTTTGTTGTACTCATTGATGATTTTAGTTGTTACACATGGATCCATTTTCTTCGTAATAAAAGTGATGTATATTCTTTAATTCAACAATTCTATGCTAATGTCAAAAAACATTTTAATTCCTCAATAAATTTTGTTCAGTCTGATTGGGGATGGAAGTTTCAATCCTTGTCATCGTTTTTCAAAAATATGGAAGCTTTTCATCGTGTTTCACATCTGCATACTGTGATCGGCTTGGACTTTCACCAACGCTCGTTCGGCACTTGATCGCACACTTGCTTTTAAGTCAGCCTTACCCACTCGAATCACACTTGATCAAGAACTCAAGAGAGGGAAAAAGGGAGTGCACACAAGAGAACTCTTAGGCAAAGAATGCTCTATTCACTCAAACTCTTGGAATGACTAAAAATGAGAGCTCCCAAGGGGTATTTATACATTTCCCACAAAGAATGTCTAGAATCATCTACTTCTAGAATTCTCTACACTGCTCTAGAATATTGTGTGTATGTACAAGATTTCTACCATTCTCTAGAATATTCTACTCAACTCTAGAGATATTGGGAAGAATTGGGCCTACTTCACCAAGCCTTGGACACGACAAGCTTGACCCGGGTCATTGTCCCCCACCTAAATTGAGCGACACCCTCGTCCCGTCCTTCTTGCAAGCTTGACTTGAGTCTTTGTGCCTCCATCATCATTGAAATTGCGAGCAACGAGATCACATGTGCACCATCAGTTTCTCTCTTGACGGGCACAAGTATGGGATATGGTCCCTCGCAAATGCAAACCATGTTGTTGTGTGGAACTAAGAATGCCTTCTTCTTTTCCCAAAATTCCACACCTAAGTGAAGATGCCTATCTTCAAGTGGAGTGATGGTTATGTCGAGCTTACCTCGCCACGTCCCAATTTGCACCTCCACATCGCGAACTAAGCCCTCAATCGGCAAGGCTTTATGTGTCGCACTTTGCACAAAGCCATCACACCTTTGGTACTTGACACAAAGCTCCTTGGCCATGGCCTTGGACATATAGATGCTATCTGCGCCGGTGTCCACAATCGCATCGATGGTTTTGCTCTTGATCACGGTCTCAATGAGTATGCGATCAACTCTTGGTTCATCACTTGTGTCCACAACCCAGACTTTGAGACTAGGAAGCTCCTGGAGAGCCTCAAGACGTAACATACTCCGGTCTACATCTTGCATTGCCTTGCTCTCATCTTGCTTCTCCTTGTTGTTGTCCTGCTCCTTCCTTATGGAAGAAAGTGCCGAAAGCTTCCCACGCTTTGGGCAATCACAGATGCGGTGCGGTCCATCGCACAAGTGGCAAGGGATCCCCTTCTTTTCCGAATCATCCTTCCCATCCTTCCTCTAACGTCCACAACCATTGGACTTGGACGAATCCTTCTCCTTGGAATGCTTGTCTTCGGTGGAGTCGCTTTCTTCTCAACTACTATACCCATCCTTCTCCTTGAGCTTTCTCCCATGAGTTCGAGAAGGTTCCTTGGAGAACTCGATAAAAGATTCTGACACGGCCATCGCGGAAGCAAGATCTTGCACACCCCTTTACTCCAACTCCAACTTCGCCCAAGTTTGGAGCCCATCCTTGAAAGTGAATAGTGCCTCATTGTCTAGATAGTCAAGAATCTCTAAGATCAACTATGAGAATTCCTTGAAATAGTCTCACACACTCCCACGGTGTTGGAGACTCCTCAACTTGGCCCGAGCTTCCTCATCCACGTCGGTGGGTAGAATTGCCACTTGATTTCCCTTTTGAACTCAACCCAAGTGCCAATCGAGCAAGTCCCCTTCGCTATGTCTCCACCAAACCATCGCAGTGTCGACTAAATAGCAAGCCACAATGTCAATCTTTTGCTACTCATCGCGGATGCCCACAATCTTGAAGTGTTTCTCAACACTCCAAAGGAAGTTGTATATCTCCTTCACGCTCCTTAACCAACCAAACATATTTGGCTTTGGAACGTCCACCCTTGAAGGAACTAGACTTAGGAGATTTTTCGTGCCAACTCTTCCTTGAGCTACCACGCTCTTAGCTCATTAAGAGCCTTCCTCAACTCATGCTTAAGAGTCTCGTTCTCCACCCTCAAGGCAACATGTTCGGCCTTCAAGTCCCTTATTTGGACAACAAGTGAAGTAACATGCCCCTCTAGCGTGGCTATCTTGCCAAGAAGAGAACTCTCCATGGTCTTCACCTATTCGAAAGCATTAGAGGCAACACCATTGATTGCACCATTCAAGTCCTTATGGAGTTGAGTTTGCTCATCCTTGAACTCCTCCAACTTTAAGTCCATATCATCGATCCTCTCTCGATCTTTCCTTACGGTTATCTCCACCCTTGATAGTCTAGAAACCACCTCGCTTAATGCATCCCTTGTGGTTGATTTGTCTCGACCTCTCTCGCATCATGCGTTGCATCACCACTTGAAGCCATTGAAGCAATACTCCCAAAGAACATAATAGGCTCTGATACAATCTGTAATGGTCTTCGACTTTCATTGCACACTCGCTCTCAAGTCAGCTTTACCCACTCGAATCACACTTGATCAAGAACTCAAGAGAGGGAAAAAGAGAGTGCACATAAGAGAAATCTTAGGCAAGGAATGCTCTATTCACTCAAACTTTTGGAATGATTACAAATGAGAGCCCCCAAGGGGTATTTATACACTTCCCACAAAGAATGTCTAGAATCCTCCACTTCTAAAATTCTCTACCCTTCTCTAGCATATTGTGTGTATGTACAAGCTTTCTACCATTCTCTAGAATATTCTACTCAACTCTAGAGAGATTGGGAAGAATTGGGCCAAATTCACCAACCTTGGACACTACAAGATTGACTTGTGTCAATATGCATGAGCAAAATGAAACGGTCAAACGTAAAACTTGACATATTGTTGATACTAGGCTCACTATTTTTGGTCATGCTAATGTCCCACAAAAGTATTAGTCATATGCTTTTGAAGTCTCTTTCATAAGTATAAATCAACTTCCTTTATATGTCACATCTTCTAAACTAAGTCCCTATTTTTGTCTATAATATAAAACCCCTTCATGCATGCATCAAAAACCTTTTGGTTGTGAAATTGGTACTCTCCTTCGTCCTTATCAAAAACATAAATTCATCCTTTGGTCTGCATCTTGTGTTTATTTAGGTCCCAGTCCACATCACTTGGTTTTATTTGTCTTAATCCAAGTCATGTGTACATATCCAAACATGCCAAATTTCATTCATTCAATTTTCCTTATCGTCAAACTGTGTTGCCAACTCATCCTTAAATGACCGACAATTCAACTTGGTCGTAGATTGGAGAGGTTTAACCCACTTCTGCTTCTTTTACTCAATTTCAAACTCCCATAATTACTCCTATCTTTTATCCTTTTCAATATTCATCCTGCCATGTTTCCTCTCCAAATCAATCTCATTCTCAACGATCTCAAAATCCAAATAATTCACATTCAAATCTTCCTATATCTAATCCTTCCATAAATTCCTCTTTATTAGATTTTTGCAATCCTCTCCACCTATTAATCCTCCTATCTCTACTTTCAAAATTCAAACTAAAAACCCCTACTACCATCCTATTAACTATGGACCTTTCCAAATATCACTTTGTTTTTATTCCTTATGTTGGTTCTTCTATACCTTATGTTACTCAGAATAATCCTCCAATTCATACACATTCCATTCTTTGTGTCCCTCTACTTTATAGAAAAGACACACTCTTCACAGCATAAAAAATTCCTCTCGAAAAGACTACACACAAACTGAACCATAAACCTTCAATCAAGCAAAATCACAATCTCATTAGGTAGTTGTCATGTAAAAGCAAATGCAAGCTCTTCATCAGAAGCATACCTAGAGCCTCATGACACATTCTTATAGTACTAACATTATGGGAAACAAATGGATTTGTCATATCAAGAGGCATTTAGATGGGTCTATTGAGAGCTATAAAACACACTTAGTTGTTAAAAGGGTTCATATAGGAGGATGTAATTGATTACTCTAAGATGTTTAGTACGCTGTTGAAGATGACTATGGTTTGAGTTCTTCTTTTTCTTGTTGTTATGCACAACTGGCCTCTTCAACAAGTTGAAAATTTGAGTGCTTTTCTCCATGGCGACCTTCAAGAAACCATCTTTATGGAATAACTTGTTGGATTTGTTGATGCTCTTGGCTTCACAAATCGCTTCATGGCTTGATGCAAGCCCTTATAGTTTGGCTTCATAAACTCATGAGCTTTCTTCTTCAACTGAGTTTTCAGTCATCTCAGGTAGAAAATTTTCTCTTCATGTTCACCAATGTTGGTATTCGTATCTATGTCATAGTCTATGTTGATGACATAGTGGTGATTGACAATGATGACTCTAAATTACAGTAGTTTTTCAACAATCTGTAAGATGGCTTTCCTTTCCATGACCTGGTGCTTTGAATTACTTTTTGGGTGTTCAAATTCTACAATCTACTAATGGCATCTATCTTAGTCAACACATATACATGTCATATTTACTGTCTCAACTGAATATGCAAAAATTACAACAATTGTGATGCACCATTGGCAGCCTTTCCTCCACTTTCGAAATACTCCTCATCCTTCTTAGACGAACAGTTATATCATTGGGTTATAGGTGTTCCACAGTATGTCACCATTACCCGGCCGAATATATGGATTGTTGAAAAACAAACTATGTCAATTTATGCACACTTGTAATGTGGTTCATTAGAAAGGATGAAATGGTTGCTCTAGTACTTAAAGGCAACTAGCTCTCATGGGTTGTATTTTTTGTCCTTTAGTGCTTTTACTCTTATTTGTTTTTTCAACTCTGATTGGGAGGTGACGTAACAGAATTACAATAAAATAAAGATACAAACGTTGAATCCGTTAATTCGTGCACGAATACCGAAAGCAACCTTCTATTGACTTGTTGATTCACTGAATACCAGGAAAATAGGCATCCAAAACACATGTTTGGGAATAAAAAAATGTCTGTAATAATTAGAATGATCCCATTACTGCTAACAACATCGTACATTAGGGTTTTAACCCGAAACAGTAAACATAAAGTAGGAAAAGACAGAAATGCCCTCAATAAAAAGTTCATGGCTTTGAAAAGGGTCCAAAAGACATTTTTTTGGCCCGAAAAATGGGGGTTAAAGGATAAATCCCATTATCACCTATAAGGATCAAAGCAAGTTTCAATTTGATATGTTCTGCGTCCCGTAACTCTTTCTGGATCAAAAGTTATGGCCTTTGGAAGTCCTGCAGATTTTTGCCGCATCCAAACCCGCCAGATAATCCAATGTTGTTCGATCCACTTCAGGAGGGATGCCCTGATGATAGACATTTCAGCTCTGGCTACACTATATTTCTTAGCCCTAATTTAATCTCATAGGCAACTAAGAAATAGCAGACTGTTGCATGGTCTTCAACAAAGAATGAATATCATGCATGGGACATTGCTTCATCTGAACTATTATGGCTTCAACATATATTTCATGAGATAGGGTTTCCTCCTGTTGGTCTTTCTCAATTGTTTTGTGATAACATTATAACCATCCATCGTACTCAAAACTGTTTCTTCACACATGAACCAAACACATCGAGTTCGATTTCCACTTTCTTTAGCACCTCATTCAGTAGGGCCACCTTCTAGTTTAGTTTGTTTGCAATTCAGAACAATGTGCAGATCTATTCACCGAACCTCTCTCTCATGACCCTTTTATGACTTTCTGTTCCAAGATTAGCTCCACCTTGCTCCTCCATTAACTTGATGGGGGTGTTGAAGTGAAAAATTGAACGATAGTAGTAACACAATGACTAGCATAACTCAAGTCAGTTTAGATAGATGACAACGTCTAGTGTGAATGACAACATTTACATTATAGCACATGTTTTTCATTTACCTATTCTTATCAGAGTTGTTTATTGATTATTTTTATATTTGAATGATCTCTTCTTATCTCAACTAGGTGACATCTTGTAATCTAGACAAAAATACTTTTGTTTTCTTTCATTGAATAATAATAGAAAACATTCACCGATGAGTAGCTAATATCACAAAACACAAGCAATGATAGACATATTTCCTCTTGTGTTTGATAATACTATGTCACAACCTCGATTCACAAGGAATTCCACAAGCATACATGACATAGAACATATTCATATGAATGCATCTATTGATACACATCGCATTGGCATGATTAGACATCGCATAAAGCATTTAGATGATATGTGAGTGTAACAACACATCATTTGTTTTTATCTATTGACATGAGATTATAATTCCCTAGAAAGTTTATAGAAATGATAAATGGTTAATCGGTGGGAAAGATACGTACTAAAAGTAGAGTAAATGCAAATGAGAGAAAAATGTCGTTTACCAATTTTGTCATCTTTGTTTTTAGATAAGGACCAATATATTACATTTAAAAGTTTGTATATTTAAGTGCAATAATGTGGAATAGTTATAGGACAAGGACCAAATTGAAAAGAAGTTTAAAATTTTTGCTATTAGACCTCTCAATCATGTTTTAGCTATGGACACCTTGTGCTTATGTTTTAACCTTATAAAATCTGAATTAAAGCATGGAAACAGAATTATTTTCATTCTTAAACCTAGACTAATAGAGAAACAGAGGGGAGAATAGAGAAAGAATTTGGTAAGGAAAATTCGGTAGAAAACGAGACTATATCAGCAGTTCTTGAATCCTTTGCTTCTAATCACCAAAGTAAGTGAATTTCTTCCTTTCCTATCTGTATAATAATCATATAATAACGTGTTTATCATTTTGTATGCAAAGAATTACAGTAAAACATGCTTTATCCATCGATTTTCATGATTTGGTTGATGGGTCTGTTTAGAGTTTTGTTTTCTATCTGGAATTGCACTGTTTTGTTGAGGTACATAGAGACGAATTTTGAGGAGCCTTAAAATATGAAAGTTTTTGTAATTATGTCTTCTATGAGTTTATAGAATTGTTTGTTTATTGGCAATGGATAGCATGAGTTAGGGAGGTTGAAGTGAGTGTTGTTCCGAGAGTGCCTTGTTTCCTAGTAACACTGTCCTGTTTTGAACTGCTGTTTTGGCAGCATTAAAGATGTAATTAATTGATGGTAAAAACATGAAATTTGTGTGTGTGTATATATAATATTTCTGAAAAGTTTCAGCATAATTAAATCTGTATAACGTAAGTTATGTGTAATAAACTTAAAGCTGCTCACTTTAAGTTACACTATTAAGGTGCTGTAACTTTGAAAATTTGGCTAGATTGTTTTATAAGGAATTAGGACCTGAATTTTGGTACGAATACACTATTATATGTCTAGTATATGAAGGTTAAATTTCAAGAGAAAATAAGTCTATTTGGATGTTCAACCATAGATAACAAATGGGCTGCCTAGAATGGTGTGAAATAGAATTTTAGTTATCTTAAGCATAATGTTTGTTTAGACAAATTTGTATTGATTTCCTTTCAATAAAGAACGTGTATGTACCGCTATATGGATGCAATGCTCAAATGATGAATGTTCTGATGTTGACATTGCTAATATATATCTATACATGCAATTTGGTATGTATTATACATTCTCATATGTTTTAGACCACTCTTATAGGTATCTGATATTAAACGATAGTTGACAGAGTGTAAAACAAGCCTATTTACGCATTCTGGCTAGTTTGCATTTTCCTCTCCTGTCCACAACCAAATGAAGTCATTTTATTCTCAAATTTTAGCCACATGTAAAAAACATGTAAGGGTTTACTTATACCAAAAATCAGACTTTACGTCAAGCAAATGAAGTCTACACACAATATCAAACTACAACTTATGCCAGATTATACCTGTTTACCCTAATTTGGATCCACAATCCGTTATAGTCATATGTAGCATCTGAAAATTTACAAATATATACTAGACACATAAATAAACAACTTTTAGGTTTTACACTTTGACTACAGCCACATCTAAATGACTCAAAACAAGGTTACGATACAAACTGAATTATAGATGCAAACAGACCCATATTTCAGTTCAGACATATTTATGCTCAATTCGTGCTCCAATATATTTATTAGACATTCATACCTATAAATAAATATTCCAATGAATATTAAACATAAAATCATGAAGAGAATAACTTATTTTATTCCTAAGATGCAGTAGATGCAAACTCCACGAATTCTAGGTTTCCAAACGAAATTACTAAGCAAAACTGTTCTCTTTCTCTTTTCTCTCCCTTTTCCCTACTTATTTCTCTCTATTATAAGAGCTAAGCATGAAACAAATGAGTCCTCCTTGCTTAACATCAAATTTTATCAAGTTCACCCTAACCACGAGGTGGCAATGTGCTTAGGAGGTCCAATCAGGGGGTTCCACATTTCTTCTTCTTATCAACTCCATTTCTTATGTTTTTTACACTTAAACAGGCCAAAAACTACGGGAACCAAATTTAAATTATTCATACAACTATGCTAATGTGTTTAAGAAACCACCTATTAACCCTTCTTTTGTAATAGTCTAACTTTTGAAACTTGATTGTCCTACCGATAAAATAAATATTTTATTACTCTCAAAATTATTCTAAAATATTCTCTATTTTAGTTTTTTGCCC
>CAODLS011410390.1:0-14012 GCA_948243855.1 Flueggea neowawraea | reverse complement strand
TTAAGACGACATATGGAGCGTCACAATTGGAGAGATTGTATATCGAGAGGATTGTATGTCTTCATGGTGTGTCTGTTTCCATAGTGTCCGACAGAGGTCCTTAGTTTACTTCGCAGTTTTGGCATAAACTGCAAGAAGAGTTGGGTACTCAATTGGATTTTAGCACAACTTTTCATCTGCAGACTGATAGACAGTCCGAACGGGCGATTCAAACTTTTGATGATATGCTCAGAGTGTGTAGTGGATTTTACTGGGAGTTGGGATTCTCATTTGTCATTGGTAGAGTTTGCGTACAACAATTTATATCACTTGAGCATTGAGATGGCGTCGTGCGAAGCTCTATATGGTAGGAAGTATAGATCTTTATTATGTTGGGTAGAGGCTGGAGAGAGAGAGCTCTTAGGGCCAGATCTTATTTTGGAGACTATTGAGAAAGTCAGACTGATTCAGCAGCAAATTCAGACTGCTTACAGTTGTCAAAAGAGTTACGCTGACCCAAAGCGTAAACATTTGGAGTTTGATGTTAGAGATCATGTATTCCTGAAGGTATCACCTATGAAGGGTGTTATGAGATTTGGGAAGAAGGGCAAGTTGAGCCCGAGGTAGGGCTGGGCAAATCATCCAGGCCGGCTTTTTTTTTTAAAAAAAAGGGTTGGGCCTGGTCTAATGGTCTGGCCCTGCAGCCCGTCCAGGCCCAACCCGAATATTTATTTTTTATATTTTTAATATTATATATATAATATATAGTATATTAATATTAATTTGATTTATTATGTGTTATAAATTAGTAAAAATAATGTTAATTATAAATTTAAGAGTAGCTTAGTATTTATTAAAGTATAATTTATATAATAAAGTATATGTTTAATTATATTTTGATAAAAAAACATAGAATATAAAAAAATAAAAACAAATCGGCCCGACGCGGGCCCGACCCGCCTTTTTTGAATGGGCAGGCTGGGCCAAACATCCAGCCTGTATGACCAGGCTAGGAAAAAACACTTCTAGCCTGGCCCGGCCCATGCCCAGCCTTAGCCCGAGGTAGATTGGTCCATTTGAGGTTATTGGTCGAGTTAGAGCTGTGGCTTATGAGTTAGTGTTACCGCCTTAGTTTTCTTCAGTTCATCCATTATTCCATGTTTCACTTCTAAGAAAGTATATCTCTGATCTGTCGCATGTTTTGGTTCTGCATTCGGTTGAGCACAAATCAGATTTGTCATATGATGAGGTTCCAATGAGGATCGTTGACCGCCAAGTCAAGAGACTCCGGAACAAGGAGATTACTTCCGTGAAACTGATTTGGCAGCATCATTCAGTCGAGAAGGCCACTTGGGAGGCCGAGGATGAGATGAGGCGCATATGTCTGCATCTGTTCGATTATTTTAATCCATAGGTTTGTATGATTGATCTTCATCTTTGCATTCTTGCATTGCGTCTACATGTCTGTGCATTGGCAGTGTGTTGGTTACTCGAGTAAGACACAAATGCTTACTCGAGTAAGGTGAGGTGTGGATTACTTGAGTAAGCCATGTGTGTTACTCGAGTAAGCCGTGTTCTTGGATGAACACAAAGAAAACCTGGGAAAAGTGTTACTAGAGTAAGAAGCTTGTCACTTGAGTGATAAAGGCCTGTCACTTGAAGGACACTGTTTTATACGGGGGTTTATAATACCCCCACCCGACTCTTTCATTTCTCTCACCTCATTTTTGTCTCTCTCTTTAAATAAAATCGGTGCGCAATGTGTTCCTGTTGCCCTACATTATTCTCATTTCATACGTACTATTACGTATCTAATCTCTTTATTTCATCCATTTCATGTTTTTAAATTCAGATTCATGCTTTAGGCCTAGTTTGCATTTGGGTTTGCATTTTCGGGATGATTATGAGTAGATGGATGCTTAGGATTGCTAGCTCTGAGTTGTTTGAGGTTAAGGGAACATGATTGAAGCTTTGAATCATCGTATTTGATGAGGCATTGGTTGAGTTAAGGTTAGCTTCGTTTTTGGTTGATCCAGGGTGATTACGAGTTGTTTTGGTGGTTTTGATCCTAGATTCATGTTTTGGACATTGTTTAGAGTCAATGTAGGTGTTTGGTATTGATTTTTATTGGTTAAATCGTGTTACATGATTTTTGTGTTCGTCTGGGTTGTGTCTTACTCGAGTAAGAGCCTTGCTTACTCGAGTGAGAGGAGCTTCGTCTAACTCAAGTGATCGTTGTGGCTTACTCGAATGAGAGGTGGGTTGTCTTACTATAGTAAATATGTCTGGCTTACTCGAGTAAGATGAAAGGTCTCTTACTCAAGTAAGCTAGGGTGTTACTCGAGTAAGATGATGTCCTTTGAGACTCATTTTGTCAATTTCTGAGAGTCTGGGGACTCGCTTGGTGATTCTGACTATTTGAAAAAGTTAGTTAGCTACCCTAGTATAGTCAAAAGACTATTTTGTAATTTGTCAAGTCTTAGGGACTAAAACATAATTTTGCACTGGTCGAGGACCAAACTGTAATTTTATGTAGATTCTGTATTTTGGATCCAGAGTGATATATTATCATTCGATATGGATCATTTTGGGTCTTTCGCATGTATATGCACTTCATGTATCTGGTATTGCCACAATACCGTATTTGAGTTTGCTTCTGATATATCTATCGATATATATTTGTTCTGTTCAGCTTCTTGTTCGTGCCTGAAAGACTAGCCACCGACGAGTGGGGCCTGATGAGTGTTTTGCACTTGGACTTCTAGGTGAATGAATAGAAGCTTCAGACATATAGGCTGTGTTTCGAACTATATACATTTTTTGTTGCGCATAACACATATTCTGAAATTTGACTAATATAAGGATTGACTAATGATAAACTGATTATGTGTATTAATCAGGACGCTGCTTTGAAATTGATATATATGTGTTATATATTTCCTCTCTGATTTTGATGCTTCTACACATACTCTGCTTTGATACTATATATTATTGTGCTTTTGTTTTCTGATATGGGAAACCTACTGTTACGGGGTAAAATGTGACATTTGGTATACCAACGCTTTGTTAAAACCCAGTTATCAGGGTTGTTGATAGCCATGTGTCCTGATCTGGTACATGATTTGATATGGATTGTGGCAGAATCCACATACTTTGTTATTAGTGCCACGTGCACGCCTTCTGCTTTGGTGACATATATTTGTATATATGTTTTGACTCTAAAAATGAAAATAGTTTTATAATCCTCCGTGTTTATGATTTCTTTATATGCAAACCTTTTTGCGAAAGGATTTTCTGACAAGCTATTACATATGTATAGCGTGTGTATATATGTATGTTAAACTATATCTGCATGTGTAGTTTTAAACTATTTTCAAAACAGTCTTTGTGACGCACGTATGAGACGATCTATAATGTTATTCCTTACTGGGCCCTGACTCCCTTTGTTTCTCTGTTTACGTGATTCCTATTGAGCATGTTCACAGCTTTTTGGCTTCTGCAACTATCAGTATCCAGACTCCAGTGAGGCATCTTTTGGTTAGTGATGCCATTTTTTTCGAGCTCGTCTTTTGTTTTGTAGAGCTCCGCATCGAGAAGTAGTTGGGTTACCGGGTTGCCACTTTGGCTTTTGTTTTATGTTCCGTTGTTTTCCACACTATTACTTTTGATATATATTTATTTTTATATATTTGATCTACTATGTTTTCAATTATTAAATATTTTAACAAATGTTTTATAATCTGAATCATTTGGGTAATATGTTCTATTCGGCTTGTGCGTGAGATAGGTTTTGATGCCTTTAGACAAATGTTATATTTGGCTTGTGCGAGATAGGTTGGGCTTCCACAGACGGTTCACCTCGTACGCCGGTCATTGACTCACAATGGGTCGTGACCCTGCTTATTTTAAGTGATTGAAGTACGTGAGGTAGGTTCTGATGCCTCTAGACACAATTTTTCACCCCCGATAACATACGTGAGATTTTTGGTGACGTACGTGAGGGTTCCCTAATGTAATACCTCGTACATTTTGACTAGGTTCTTCGTAGCTTTCTGATCTAGTTCGATTTGACCTTTGGAAAATTTTGGAGTATTGTTTGATAATCTTGGTTGTTTAAATGATGTTTTAGAGTGTTTGGAGTATTTGTGTATCGATGGAATTCGATCGGTTTAAGTGGGAGAAGTTGTTTCGTGAAATTTCGGCCTCTAAAATGCCCATTAGGTCACGAAACGCTCAGACAGGCGTTTCTCATGTTGAGACTCACGTCTCAGCTCATTCAGGATGAGACACGCACGTCTCATGGTGTGGCAAGCTCGTTTCATCAGTTAAAACAACCCTAAAACGTTGCGTTTTGACCTACTGTGTTTATAAAACTCTCCTACTCAATTCATCTTCGTTTTCCTTCATTCTTCTTTGTGTTTTTCACCCAAAACCGCCCCAAATTTGTCCTCTCTTGCGTTCCATTGGTTCCTCTTGCATTTTTGAGGTAATTCCATCAATCTTTCTTAATTTGTTCTTCCATTTTGTGCATTTTATTTGCTAGGAAGGTGGAAGAACGAAAATGGGTATGTATGGCTAGGGTTTCGAATTTGAACATGTTTTTGGTGATTGTAGGTTAGATTTTTGTTGTTTGTTGATGTATCTAGCATGAGAGGGTCCGAATTTGTTGTTGGTGTTTTGTTTTGGAAGAGAATGGATGTGGGTTTGATTTTGGGTTGTGTAATTTCGAATTTTTAAGGAAAAGTATGGTTTTTGAGTTTGTTTCTTGAAATGGAAGTAAGATTTGAGTTTAGGAGATCAATTAGAGTCAATGTGGGTTGATTAGAATGTCGGGTTTCAATCGATTTGAATTTAGTTACGTTTTGGTGTAGTTTTCTGTCGAAATGATCAAAACTGTAATTTTACATAATTCTGAGCATATTGAGGATCAAATCTAATGTTTAGCATTTTAGAGATTGATTTGCAATTTCTGATGGTTAGAAGACTAATTTGAGAATTCTGACTATTTGGAGGATTATTTGGTAGTTTGAGAATACTTTGAGGACTTATTTGTAAATTTTGAATAGTTGGAGACTAAAACATAATTTTACATTGATCGATGACTAAACTGTAATTTTACATAAATTTTGATTTTTGAGACGAAAGTGATAGATTTCATTCGCATTAGGATTTTCATTCGTTGTGGGTTGAGATGAATATTTGCATTGCATGCATACTCTGTAATGCCACAATTATCGTGTCTCATGTTTGTATAATGAATTTATATTCAGCTCAGTACAACTTCCGATGTGACCAATCATTCACTGGTGGACCATGTTTGAGATTATTTGTTCAGCGTCCAAGTGAGTGTGGTAGCACTTTAGGCACGTAGACTGTATCCTCCAAATTTCGTGTATATTTTTTTTGTTGTGTTGAACTTAGTATGAAATTTAGAATAATTAAAGGATTGAAATTCCTAAAAATTTGGTATACGTGAAAATCTCTGTTGTGGAAACTCGGTTTTCTCTAAAAAAAATTGGCTTCTGAAATAAATATTATGATAATATTTATTGTGATTTCTGAAAGGAACGTTTTGGATTTTAAGAATATATTCCGGAGTGAATATTTTGTTTAAGATGATTATTATTTCTAAACACTAAATATTTTTGCAATAAATATTTCGTCTAAAAGTTTGATATCATTTTTGGAAAAATGATGTGTTGTTCTGTATGTTACCTGTTTGAGTATTTTGAATATAAATATATTTTGTAATATTTTGGGACACCCAACTACGAGAGAGTGTAACTTTGATACACTGGAGTTGTATCATTTGCCTAAGTGACTATAATTGCGCCTTTAGTGGCTTGGACTCGCCTTTGTGGTTATACCATAGTGTCTTAGTGGCTAATATCAGCCTAAGTAGCTATTACCGAGTTTGGTTAACTCGATGAATATGATCTTTGGTCCCGTCTAAAATTTTTTTTGAATTACTCTCTGGAAATGTTTTGAAACTATCTCTGAAAATACCTCGATATTTGTTCTCTGAAAATACTTCGGTATTTAACTCCAAAAATAAATTTGGAATTTATCTTTCAAATATTTTGAATATTTTTCTCTAAAAATATTTGCATATTCTTCTCTGAAATATTTTCGAAAGTGAACATGGATTTCAGAAAATATTTGAAAGGAAAACACGTAGGCTATTTTGGATTTTGGTAAAATTTAATATTTTATTTAAGTTCTCTATTTAATAAATCTCGGTAACTATCTGTTGTCTGCTCTGTATGTAAAAAGGATTGCAAAGTGGATTCTGAACTTATTTGGTGATGACGTGGCTGCCACATGTGTCCCATATGTGATTGTAATTTTGTAAATTAGTGCATGTGAAAGTGGCATATCAAGAGTGCGAAAAAAATTTATCAGAATGAAAATTTTATTTAAACTCATGGCACAGAAAAAAAGAAAAGGTTATTTACATTGTTTGTAAATTGGTGCATTTATATGAATTATTCTTGAATTTAACTTGAGCATGTCAATTAATTTTTCGAGTAGGAGCATGTGAATTAATTTGCAGAAGTTTGAATAAAAATTTGACCTTTTTTTTTTTACAATTTTAGCAGCAATTAAAAAAAAACAACTTGAAAAATGATGTTTTTGTAATGTGACATACAGAGTTCTTTCCCCTTTGTTTTCAAGTTTGTAAGGTTTGGTGTAAGGTGAGCCTAACAATTCAGCCCACAGAGCCCAGTCTAACCAGCCCAATCACACAGGGCTTTGTACACACTTACACCCCACATTTGAACAATACAAAATAGAGAAAATAAACGTATACTTAAAAACTAATTGCAAATAATGACACCATAAATATCCACTTTTAAGTATAAATAATATTATAATTCTATTTGCATATATAAACAAAAGTACAGATTTAAACCACCTTCAATTAAAGAGAACAAAATGCGGTTACCGCAAATAAAATAATCCAACAAATCAGGATAACTATCACCCATGTGAGATGTCCACAACTGCACAACATGCAATCATCACCAACCACTTACCCAAACCGACTCAAATTCTCATATTATGAATTTTTTTATTTTAATTTTATTTGTTTTGTTGGATTTCTTTGCAATATTTAGTGGATATTGATTTATTATTTAAACATATTACTAATTCTAATTTTATTTGTTTATGTTAGAAAAGCGGTTCGTCCATGACGAGTGAACCGAACACGGTCGATCAAAGTATGAATTGAGACCAATTGACGAGCCCGAATGAATTGGGCCCATAAGACCTATGGACTCATTATGCCCATGAGCAAAGCCCATTATGGAGGTTATAAATATGGGAAAGAAAAGAGAAAAAAGAGAGGAGGAAAAGGAAAGAAAAGAAAAGAAAAGAAAAAGAGGGAGGGAGGGATAAACGTTTCTTGCTTCCCTCATCCTTTCCTCCATCCTTCCTTCCTCCGTCTTCCATGCTTCTCTATTTCCTCCATGGTTCTCCTCCCACTAGGTTCCATCATTCGTCTGTCGATGATTCCGATCCTGCGTGACTTCTAGACTACGAAAGAAACTAGCACTCCCTTTGACAACTCAACCATGGTTTGCTCGGGAGACCAACAACGTATCCTGTTCCAATACTGGTTGGATCGTTCTTCCGCTGGAAATGAGGTAAGGAACTCGAACCTGCTAATTATATTGTTTATCTATTAAACTGTAATTGTTTCCTTCAATTTTGTTTGAATTCTTTGTATTATTTAGTGGATATTGATTTATTATATTTATGTGTAAATATAAATTTATGTTATATATGTCTCCCTTTGGCCAATATCCACTTTATGTCCTTGTAATATCCCTTCAATATCATCCAATAAAGAGAAAGAACAAACATATCAATAATGAGAGTAGTCTGCAAAAGGAATCCGCTTAAATTATCATAAATGAAAAAAAATGCATGAATAAATACAACCCTCTCACACATACAAAAATGAAAAACAATAAAAACAAACAACATATTAAACTAATATTATTGTAATAATAATTGAATACACCATAAAATGAATGCCTCATCACTGTCAACTAAAATCGCATTCTCGTGATAATTTATGTGTGTAAAAATTGACATACAACCAAATCACCTTAACTTCGACAACCAATCTAATAATTTTACAAAAATTAAGGACTGAATAACTAATTTTGATTACATCTGTCACGACCTGTTTTTGGACCATGACCGGCGTACGAGGCTAATCGTCTATGGAATCCCAGTCCGTTCCTCACAAGTCTCGGAGAATAGAACTTATACCCTAATTCATTAAATACAAGATTAAAGCAATTTTAACAATTTAATAAATGAGAAAAATCCAAACTTCTTAAAACATAAGTTTGCATAATAATAACATTATTAAATCAGGAATCATATTTAAATATCAAACAAATTTACAAAACCAGACACCCACAAGAATTCTGGTGTGGAGCCACTAACAGAACAGATAAACTAGGCCTGAACAAAGTGACACTCGCTATCAGGTGGAACGCCTCACTAGGAACAGGACATCGAACGGTTGTCGAGTACCAAAATAGAACCTGAAAAATAAGATAAAGAAGAATAGACAAGAAACAAAAAGAAAAGGGTAAGAACTCTAGTGAGGAAATGACACTCTAGAGTGACTCAGGGCCTCACAAAAACCGTTTTGAAAAAAGTTTCAAAAAATATTACATGCATGTATATAGTCAGATACTATTAGCATACACTCGTATACAGTTACATAATAGTTCAGAAATTCATTTCAAAAGCGTTATCACAGATAGCAAACAGTGACACGAATTGAAATATTAAATAAATTAAATATACATAATTAATTTTCAAAATCTAAAATAGATATAATATTTTCTTTTCGAAAATATTAACAAAAATAATATTTATTTTTCAAAGCACTTACATGGATAAAATTTATTTTTCAAGGTATTTGTTGAGAGTAATAATAAGAACATTAGAAATATATAAACACATATATATACGACAGACAACAAATACATAATATTGTATTTTGAAAACATTTCCAGACGAAGCAAAAAAAACATAAAATCATTCAAACATTTAAACCATAAGTATATATACTTATAACAAAGGTAGAATAGGGATCAAATAGAATAAGACAGATATCAAAAGTGTAGTTGTGTCACCAGATAGAATCAGACAGAGTAGGTGTGTTTGATCAGACACACGGTCATTAGAATACCCTGGTAACTCGGGCTTTCACAGAGCAGTGATATACCAGAGGCTACGGTACCTCGTAGCTAGGTGTCCCTTATCCCAAAATATAGAATATCAAAATAATTAATTTAAACAGATAATCATATAAAGTAGAATTTAATTTACAAAAAATATATGAATTCCCATATGTCAGAAAACAAAAACAGAGTACTTATTAATATTGCTTTCAAAAATTGAGAAACGTTTTACAGAAAAATATTACGAAAGTTTATATAAAAATCTTATTTCATAACAAAATAATTTATTATAGAAAACAGATAAGTTTCCAAAAGCAGAATAAATAACAAAATAGACAGACATGCAGAGCATAAATGACTTATAGAAAATATACATATAAATATATAGTTATTTCAGAAGGAACTCAAAAGTTTTCAGAAAAACAGATTTTTCCGCAAACAAGTTATCACATAAGCAAATTTTAGATTTACAGATCGTTAGTTTATTCAGATTACATGCCAGAGTCCAGACACAACAAAAACGTATAAGTTTAGGAAGACACAACTTATGTATCTGAAACTGTCATTCCACTCACTTGGATATCCAAACTAAATGGTCTAGACACACTTCTTTGACAGGTGGCTGGCTGACCGAGCTGAAACAATTTTTAAAGCATAATCAAATATATGATGATGGTATTGTAGCAATACCAAAATACATGAAATACAAATGTAGACATTGAACCTGAGAAGCCTATCTTGAAAATCAAACATCTCGTAAAATTATAGTTTAGTCTCCTATTAATGTAAAATTACGTTTTGATCCTCAAAGTTTTCAAAATTACAAATCAGTCTTCGAGGTATTCTCAAATTACCAAACAATTTTTCAAGTAGTAGAATTTCCAAATTAATTCTCAAACTCTCAGAAACTGCAAAAACAATCCTTAAACCCTCAAAATTACAAAACTGGTCCAGAATGTGCAAAATATCACATTTGATCCTTTCGGCAGAAAATTACCCAAAAACGTCCAACTCTCGATTCAACTATAAAAATCATTTTCCAATCTCTACATTGACCCTAAATGATCTCCTGAACATAACCTAACCATTGGTTTCAACAAAACAACACAAAATCGGTCTAAAATAATCCAAACCAGAATTTAACCTTAGCCAAAACAACAACGCTTCCAATCCGTGATTTCAAGCTCAATGTATGTTCTTCTAACTTCAATCAAGCCTATACAAACACCCCTAAGCATTCATTCCAATAGAATCAAATAAAAACTCAAACCTATTTCAAAATTCGGCCAAAATCCTAACCCAACCAAAACAACATCAAATCTTCTAGCCTTAATACATCATAAACAAACATTATCCAACTCATACTCCAACAAAAATCGACATAATCCAACTCAACATTCAAAATCATCACTATTCACATCCACCAATCAAAACGTGATTCAATGAATAAAATGAAGAAAAGAAGTGATTAAAGACGTGTTCTTACCTCAAGGAAGCAATAGGACTCAATGAGAGACAATGGGTGATGAAGAGAGAGAGTTTTTGAAGTGAAAATGGCGGAGAAGAGGTGAAAATGACAAAGGAGGGTCAGTTTGGGTGTTATAAGCTGTCAAAACAAGGCCCACGTATGTCATTTTGAGTCTCACGTACATTAGGTGTTACGACCCAAAATCGGGCAGCGACCGTCGTAGGCCCATCTTGCACAAGTCTCGGAGAACAGAAGCTTCTACCCAATTCATATTATTAGTCGGCTTGTTTACCATGTTAAAACAGTTTAACCAAGATAAGTTTTCTGAAAACAATATTCTCGAATAGTATTAAAATATAATTATAATATCAAAATACTAAATAATAATTCAAATAAAATCATTAAACATTATGTAACATATACAAGTCCATAACCCACTACTCGGTGTGGAGCAACTAACATAACAGAAAATTAGCTCGGACAATAGGGCATACACTAAGCGCAGAAGAACCAAACGATCGCTATCAAGATCACCTAAAAAGTGAAGTAGAACAAAAACATGAAAAATAAAAGGGGTAAGATTCCTTAGTGAGCAGATAACATAACAAAGCGGCACAGACTCCTCAAAAGGGTTTTGAAAACATTTTCGAAAACTACCACATGCACGTATATATCCAAATAACGATATACCAGATTTGACATAAAAGGTGAAGTTTGTCATTAATAAGTAATTTTTAAAAGAATATGTCAAATATGATACAAATTACAAAGATTAAGTTATTTTTATTAATAAACTCCAAAAAGATGGAGAGTTTCGTGAAATTAATTAAATTTTATAAGATGGTGTCAAATTAGATTAGTTTGAAATAACCATATCCCATTCATCCCATGCTTCATCTAAAAGTATTTTTTTTAAGTGTGAGTGATTATTAAACAAACTATAACAACTCGATATATAATTTTTTTTGAGATTATAAATAAAATTAGTTTAAACAGTTGAAATTCAAATGTTTTATATGTAAAGCGTTGAAATCATATTGGCTAAATCTCAATTAAGGTATGCATATCTTGATATAAGGTTAAGGTATGCATCTCTTGATTGTTCAAGATAAGAGAAAAATACCAAATTAACATTATAAATAAAATTTCATAATTTTATTTTATTTTCATCTCTATTTTTATGAGGTTATCTTAGTAAAATACTGTGTTACTGAAGGTATTTTAATAAGCAAATTGAAAAAAAAAACATACACTTTTCAGATTATTCCAAAAAATTTAGCAAACAACTTGAAAAGATTTGCGGAATGTATCCCAACTATATATTGACTATTCCATGTCTTGGTATGGTAAGCATCCCAGTTATATTTTGAATCTTTTATCAAACGTGATTTAACAAACACCATTCTAACAGATTTAGTCTGCCACATACTGTCGGAGTTAACGAAGCTGAGTCGGGCGTATGTTGTGCCACTTATGTGGGAAGTCAACCTAATTGGATTGGTATATGAAGGGGTGACCATTCTTTAAAAAAAAAAGTGATACGAAGAGATTATATATCTTTGTTTCTTTTAATGTAAGTGAGACATTTTAGGAATGTGTTCTTATATTCTTCAATCGTCATATTTATTTCCTTAATTTATGAAGTCAATCCAAAAACATTTTAAAAAAGATAAAACTACAAGAAATCTCAACATAAAAACAAGAAGAAAGAATTTTCCAAAAAAATTCCACACTTCTCACTCGCATATCCGTGTTTTTTTTTTTATGTATTGATCTAACTCGGGGTTTTTTCTCTCTCAAATTTAATAGATATAAAAATAACTATTTGTATTTGTTTTTTATTTTTTGTTAATCTGAATGGATTTATTTTTTCTTCGAGAATTTGGGAATTTTGTTACAATGATGGTGTTCTTTTGTTGTTGATTTATGAATTGTGTTACTGTGATGAGTGGATTGGAAGTACAATTAGGGTTTGGATTAGGATGTTGATCTTGAACAAACCTTCAAACAAAAGATGCTGTAGTAGAGAAGCCATCTTCAAACATCATCTCGGAGTTCAGAAGTAAGACAGAAACAGCCGGACCAATAGAGAGAGAGTGTGTTCAACTAGTTTAACCTCAGGGACAAAAACTGCATATTTAAAATCACAAGGATGCATTTGTAGATCCCGCTATATCTGAAGGACTAAAAACTTAATTTCCTTCAATTTTTTTATGTCGGAATTTTTTAATTGCTTGTTGTGAGGGTATTTTTTGGCACTAATTAAGTTAATTTCCTTCTTTTAAAATAAAGAACCATAGAAGAGATAAGGAAGGAAAAACCTCAACTTAAAAGGAAAACAACATTAAAAAAATATGAAGAGAATTTGTTCATTAAAGTATGTATTAAATGTTAACTTGAGAGTCATTAAAAATCTTCATCATTAAAATATTTTAAAAATAAAAAAATGTGAAAACATTAGAATACGCACACACATTACAAGAAAATGTTTATTTTATTATGAAAATTGTCAATATATATGTTAACTGGACGACAAATTAATTACTTCTGTAATTTAATTATAATATTGGATTAGACTTAAATTTAGAGATATATGTGGGATATTGGATGTGCGTGAGAATGTTCAAATCCAAAAAATTTGGATTTGGATGTAACCTTTTTAACCCCATAAATGGGATTTGGATACGAGTTTAAAGGTTTACTTCCCACTTCAAATTTATGGGTTGCGGATCCAAACCTGATTCACTGCAAGTAGGTAACGTGAAGTTTTTTGTTTTTCTTAATGTAACTTCTACGAACGCAAATTTAAATAAAACCACGCTTAATTTCCTCAATTTAAATGGTTTGAGCTAGGACTGAGCATGGGTCGGTTCAATCCGGTTATGACCTAAGAATCGGAACCAAACCGAAACTTCGGTTTTTCCATTTTTCAAGAACAGGAATTGAACCGAAAGACCCGAAGTTTCGAGACGGTTCCGGTTCGATTCTTGGGACTTTTTTCCAAGAAAAAAACATATTCAATCAAATTTTTATACATACAAATAAATTTTATAACATAATATTAAATCTACAAAAAAAATTAAACTAACATAAAAGTAAATCTACACTAAAGATTAAATTCAAAAAATAATTAAACTACAAAATCTATTATTTCAGAATAAATTTTTGTTATATAATTACTACTTGTCCATATATATATAATTAATTGTTCGTGGGGAGAACATGCGTGCTCGTGGGATACCATTGTAAAAGTAGTCCAACAGCTTTGCAACATTTAAAAATTATATCGGACTACATTTTTATAGATATTTTGTCCCCACAAGTTAAATTTGTAACTACTTTATGTTTTAAAA
>CAODLS011410330.1:0-16168 GCA_948243855.1 Flueggea neowawraea | reverse complement strand
AATAAAGGTATTTTTTATGTTAAGTATTATGTTCTGCATGTAAATAAGAAGATTTTCTATAACAACCATTCTGTCTGAAAATAAGTGTATTTCGGTATAAATACTCTGTTCAGTACTTTGAATATTTTTGAATAAATATTTGCACATGTTTTCTGTAAAACTTTCGATATAGGGCAACTTTTGTTACGGGGTCAAACGTAACCTTTGGTATACCAATGCGAAGACTTAGCTATCAGGGTTGATGATAGCATTCAGTTACTAGGGTAGGTGGTAACCCGTGTGAAGCGCAACACATGTGACTATTTTCTAGTGGCATGAGTCCACGCTTGATATTCTGTAGTGGTGATGGTTCACATATGAGTTATTCAGTGGTTATGGTTCACGTTTAACTCTTGTCTCACAGGTTCTAGTCTCATATCTAATTGTTTTGGTATTTGAAATGTTGGTTGGATCCCAACTTCAGTGAGTCTTTGTTGTTGCTCGTTTTCTCGCGGTGTATTGTTCTGTGAGCTTGGTGTGGCATATCTAGCTGGAGCATGGGGACTGCAATGTTCGTGGATGTGTCAAGATTAGTATCTTCTCTGTTACAACCTTCAGACCCTTAAGGTGGACAGAGAGTACTATTTAGAGCCCCTAAGGTTATCAGTTGTCAGCCCTTTTGAGTCGGGTACTTTTTGGACTCTTAAGGTTGCTAAATTATTGTGATCTGATCTAGCCAGCACAGTTCTAATATAGTTCGAGAATATGATCAGTGATCATCAGCTCTGCGTATTATTTTGAAATGATATTTGAAATACATGATTTTGACTTTGAAATGACTCATGAATTTTGACTTTGAAAAGATTAAATAAATCTCTTTGAAAATGTTTTGGTACTTCTCACTGCAAATGATTTCGGGAATCTCCATAAAATTGTTTTAACAATTATTTTCTATAAATGTTTGAGAAAATATTTTGAAAGAAAGTATTTAACTAATTTATATTTTGAAACTAAGTCTCTTTTGAGGCAAGTATTTGCAAATCTGTCTAACTGTTGTCTTCCTTGAGTGCGAATGATTTCGAAAGTGATTTCAAAGCTATGATACTATATCTACTGTTTATACGTATGTACATCTATATTTGTATGTGAAGTTTTCTATACATTTTCAAACTGTCTTTATGAGGAAATCTGGAGTGTTGTTTCCTCACTAGGGATTCTTACCGCTTTCTTTTCTGTCTATTATCTCTACTCCTATTTTTCAGGTGATTTTGGTTGATTGCGGATCGTTGGCATTCAACATTTGGTAAGGCACTCCGGAGATTTAGTCAGTGCCCTTTTGTTTAGGCTTAATATGTATTTTGTTAGTTTCTCCATATCGAATAGTGGGTTATGGCTTAGTATTTGTTATAAAATGTTTAATGGTTTTATTCATGTTACTTATATTTATTTGATAGTATTATAACTATACTATTTTATTATATATTGTTTTATGTTCAACAAATGTTTTTGATAAATGATTGTTTGGGTAGAATATATATATATATATATCTCCAAGGCTTGTGCGAGATGAGCTGGGCTTCCATAGACAGTTTGCCTTGTACACCAGTCACCGGCCTAACTCGGATCATGACAAAGGTGGTATCAAAGAGTCAGGTTTTGTATTGTCTTCATCGGTTGTGGAGTTTAGGTATCTTTCATCGAGTTAGTATCATTTGCTTCTGTATATCTTTCTGAGTAGTTGTTGGTACTATGGCAATGGTCAGCATCCTAATTTTTATGCATTCTGTTGTTTGTAGCATTCATATTCGATATGGGTTCACATTCGAAGTTGCCAGTTAGGGCCACCGTTGAGGCCGTCGATCATTTTGTAGCGGATAAGGGAGATTTGCGTACTCGTCTGGAAGTAGAGGCATTACCTCATCTGTCGCAGTCTCAGCACGCCTTTCATCCGGGTATTTTTTAGCGCATCTTTTAGAGGCTTGATCGTATTGCTACGGCTATTGAAAATGTAAGTGCTAGATCCTCTGGTCGTTCCCATAAGAAGAATGAGTGGCCATCAGGGTCAAGGCTAGAGCAGTCATGCCGAGCTAGGTCGTGAGTTTTCCGTTGGAGGCATAAGCAGAAAGGGAATTCTTTGGTGCAACAAGTGTTAGAGGAAACACATTGGGTAGTGCGGTGAGAAGAAACTCAACTGCTATCTCTGTAAGCAAGCAGACCATATGTTAGTCGAATGCCCCCACAGACTCACTACTGATTCCCAAGCTGGACAATTTGTGGTTGGAGATAACAACCAAGGCAGACACTTGCGGTGCGGTACGTGTGGGAAGAGACATCCCAGACTATGCAACAAGGCCACGGGCAGGTACTTTTGTTACAGACAGTTAGGGCACAAGATATCTAAGTGTCCTTGCAAACTTGGATTGGGAGCTCAGGCAGGACCGTTAGTTCCTAGAGGTGCGAGCGCCGGTTCTGAGAGAGTTTCCTCCGAGACCAGTACACCCTATTCCTTAATCTTTGCATATTTCATTCGTATCTGGTGTATCATTTTGTCTTTTGCATTAGTCTTCGTTAGACTCTTTGTGTCAATTGCGCTTTCGTAGGAAAGCCTTTTGTTGGAAAATATTGATATCTGAATCCTTCATCCTTTTGGGTAGTACAGTACTTGGTTCTGTAGTATGAGACGTTGTGATTCTCTAAATAGATCCGAGGATTGATATTTCAGTTGAGGTTGTGTGGTGTGATTAAGGTTATTTCAGTGAAATTTTGAGATATGTTTTGTTGTTTGAATAAGGAATTATTGTTGGTTTGAAATCGAATGGTTGCTACGATTGACTTATGGTACTTTGGAGAGTTTGGGAAATTCAAGGGAATATTTGATCTGTTGTTGGGTGGAAATAAATAATGAGATTGATTTGAGGTTTGATACTAAGGAATAAAGCGGTATAGTATGATCCATAAACATTTGGGAGCTTAATCATATTATTAAGTATAACAGGTTTGCGAAAATAGTGAATATTGTGGTAATGATTGATGGTAAGTTATAAGATAGATCTTCGTGATACATTGGAGTTAAATCTGTTAAGGTATGAATTTAAATTTCATTTCATTAATATTGTTCGGTGTTTATTAGAGTGAGATAGTGTTTGGATAGCTACATATTTTTGGAGTGTTAATTTTATGAGTAATGGATTTTCCCTGTAAATTTATTTGTCGATATGAGAGAGGAGATTTTATAATTCATGTTTGGGAAGTCAATCAGTTCAATGAAGGAATAATATTGAGATTGACATTTTGATCCTATTGACTTTTGAGGATATTCAGTGTATGGTAAAGGGATGTCGATATTATTATACAGTTATAGAGGATAACTTTGAAAAATATTCTAAGTATAAAAGTGGTATAAAAATTATTATTTTTGGTGACAAAGGTGTGGTATCCTTTGATTTTTGAGGTGAGTGTCAGTAGCGATGTGATGATAGTTCGGGAAACGCTCGTTTGATTGATCAATATCGGTGATTGACAATTTTGTCCGAGGTTAATCAATTATGATATTAGAAGAGATAAGAATAAGACTTGAGGAGTCAATTTTCATTTGACCTTAATGGTAAAAGAATGTGAATAGAGAGACAATCTGAATTCGATTTTGAGTATATGGATTGACTTGCGAGTTGATTTGATTTGGACTATGAGAATTGGATATAATGAATTTATACTTGGGAGTACCTATGATATCTTTGTTGGTAATAATTGAATATGTTATGTTCTTTGGTGTTCCTTGATTTTAGATGGACTGAAATTGAGATTGTGTCTCAGATTTGGGCGACTTTGTTGAAAAGATGAGTTTCTTTAAGGATCTGATATTATGTTAGCAAATGTGGAAATGTTAGGTGCATTCTCCATGGTTGTTTGATCTAAGATTTTGAGATATGTTGAGTTTGAGAACCTAGTTTCGAATTATGGAGTTTCGGGCTTCATTCCTTTGGGAATATATGGAATGATCGATAGACTTGATTTGAATATGGGAATTGTGCATTAGCGAATTAATGTTTGAGTACTCATACTACCTTCGTTAATGATGTTTGGGTCTGTTCCACTTTCTTTGACCTCTAGGGATGCAGTCCAAGTTGGACTCATTCTGCGTATCCAAACCAGATGTTATGTCAGAACTTTATTTTGCAATCTGGTTTGTTGTTTGAGTTTGCACCTTCTGGTAGTTGATCGTTTGGGCTTTGAGAGTATTCCTTTGACTCCGGTGTTGATTTTTCCTTGTCTAGAAATTCGGGATGAATTTCATTTGAGGGGGAAAGTATGTAATACCCCGCCCATTTTTTACGTATCTTCTGTAGTGTTTTGATCAGTCCCAATTTGTTTCGATCGATTTTCGTTCTAGCATTTAGAGTTTGAGGATGTTGAAGATGTGAATTTGTCAAAATGTTTGAGGTTAAGTTGATATTCATTCGATCTTGAATGATTAGAGTGTTGAGTGGTTGATTAATAAGTTTGGAAATGAGTTACTCGAGTAAGATGAGAGTGTTGCTCAAGTGAAATGGGTAATGGATTACTCGAGTAGGCAGTTAGTGTTACTCGAGTGAGACGATCCCTATGTTAATCGAGTAAGAGATCTTTTTACTCGAGCAAGTTGAACCTCAGATGAATTTCTGGAAAAATCTTACTCGAGTAAGAAGAGGTGTTACTCGACTAAGAGGTGTGTTACTCGAGTAAGGTTGGGTTGTCACTCGAGTGAGCTATGCAATTTGGCTGAACGACTCGTCGTTTTGGGCAGGGGTCTATATATACCCCCACCTGACTCTTTCGGCCTTTCACTCCCATTTCTCAATCAAATCACTCATATTCCCTCCGAAATCATTTCTAGTTGTTCGCCATCCTTCCTAGTCGTCTCTTGAGGTAAGATTGTGTTTCCATACCTCTCATTTGATCATTTATTCAAGTTTGTTAATATTAAGGTTTTGGGTAGAATGTTCATATGTTCTTTTTTGAGATTCTTATGTTATAAGGATGGTTTGAGGTTGTTAGATCGTGCCTTTGGGTGTCTAAAAGCACTTAGATTAGGCTTGTAATCATAAGTGTTAAGGATGTTCATAACTGGGTTTGGTCATCTCGTTTTTGGTCGATTTTCGAATGATTTCGAGTTGTTATGATAGATTCAATCATAGATTGATGTTCAGGAGGTTGCTTATGATCAATGTGGGTGTTTAGATAGGATTTCTATTGATGGAATTGAGTGGATTGAATTCTGGAAAATTTTGGGCAAGTTTGTTACTCGAGTAAGCCTTTCATGTCACTCGAGTAAGCCATAGCTTTGGATTACGCGAGTAAGCAATTGTGTTACTCGAGTAATCCATGCTTTGGATTACTCGAGTAAGCACTAAATGTTACTCGAGTAAGCTATGGTTCTGAGGGACCAAAGATGTATTTTTTGTATTTTGGTGAATTCTAGGAGTTATGGGTCTAATTTGGAGATTTTAACTATTTGGAGGACTAATAGGACCCTTTGAGGACTACTTGGAAAATTTTGAAATGTTTGAGGACTAAAGCGTAATTTTACAGAGGTCGGTGACCAAACTGTAAATTTACGAGATGCTTGATTTTCGAGGCGAGAGCGTTTGATCTTCATTCGGGATGGGTTTCTCTGAGTTTGTGTCAGCATCTGCATATCATGCATTCTATATCGTCATAGTACCACAGTTTGACTAGTGTCTTAAAATAATTGTTTCAGCTCGGTATCCTAGTCAGCGAGGTTAACCGACCTCGGTGGTACGGGATTGAGCCGTTCAGCTTGGATTTTCCAAGTGAGTGAAATGGCATCTTCAAACACATAGGCTGTGTCTCTTAAACCTATATTGTTTTTGCTGTGTCAGGACCTTTGCATGTAACTTGGAAATTTCTAAAGGATCGGTAAATCCAAAAATCTGAACTGATGTGAAAACCCTTGTTGTGTAAATTGAATTTTGTCTGAGAATTTTGATGGTTTTGAAAATAAATATTGTGTTTTAATATTTATTTTAATTTCGGTAACAAATATTTTGTTATGGATTTCAAAGTATATTTTGAATGAAAATTATTTTTGGGATTTGGGAATGTCTTCGAGACAAATGATTTGTTCTGAAATAATGGTATTTTCTATGTTAATTATTCTATTCTGCATATAAATAATAGGATTTTCTGTAACAACCATTCTGTCTGAAAATAAGTGTATTTCGGTATAAATAATCTGTTCAGTACTCTGAATATTTTTGAATAAATATTTGCACATGTTTTCGGTAAAATGTTCGATATGGGGCACCTTTTGTTACGGGGTCAAACGTAACCTTTGATATACCAATAAAAAGACTTAGCTATCAGGGTTGATGGTAGCATCGAGTTACCAGGATAGGTGGTAACCCGTGTGTAACGCAACACATGTGACTATTTTCTAGTGGCAGGAGTCCACGCTTGATATTCTGTAGTGGCGATGGTCCACATATGAGTTATTTAGTGATTATGGTTCACGTTTAACTCTTGTATGGCAGGTTCTAGTCTCATATCTAATTGTTTTGGCATTTGAAATGTTGGTTGGATCCCAATTTCAGTGAGTCAGTGTTGTTGCTCATTTTCCCGCGGCGTATTGTTCGGTGAGCCTGGCGAGGCATATCTAGATGGGGCACGGGGACTGCAATGCTCGCGGATGTGTCGAGATCGATATCTTCTCTGTTACAGCCTTCAGATCCTTAGGGTGGACGAAGAGTACTATTTAGAGTCCCTAAGGTTGTCAAATCTTAGCCCTTTTGAGTCGGGTACTTTTTGGACTCTTAAAGTTGCTAAATTATTCTGATCTAATCTAGCTAGCACAGTTCTAATATAGTTCAGGAATATGAACAGTGATCATCAGCTCTGCGTATTATTTTGAAATGATATTTGAAATACATGATTTTGACTTTGAAATGACTCATGAATTTTGACTTTGAAAAGATTAAGTAAATCTATTTGAAAATGTTTTGGTACTTCTTACTGAAAATGATTTCAGGAATCTCCCTAAAATTGTTTTAACAATTATTTTCTGTAAATGTTTGAGAAAATACTTTGAAAGAAAGTATTTAACTAATTTATATTTTGAAACTAAGTCTCTGTTGAGGCAAGTATTTGCAAATCTGTCTAACTGTTGTCTTCCTTGAGTGCGAATGATTTCAAAATTAATTTCAAATGCATGATACTATATCTACTGCGTATACGTATGTACATCTATATTTGTATGTAAAGTTTTCTAAACGTTTTCAAACTGTCTTTGTGAGACACGTATGAGGCAATCTGGAGTGTTGTTTCCTCATTAGGGATTCTTACCCCTTTCTTTTTTGTCTATTCTCTCTACTATTTTTCAGGTGATTTTGGTTGATTGTGGATCGTTGGCATTCAACATTTGGTGAGGCACTCCGGAGATTTAGTCAGTGCCCTTTTGTTCAGGCTTAGTATGTATTTTGTTAGTTGCTCCATACCAAATAGTGGGTTATGGCTTAGTAACTATTATAAAATGTTTAATGGTTTTATTCATATTACTTATATTTATTTGATATTATTATAATTATACTATTTCTTATATATCGTTTTATGTGCAACAAATATTTTTGATAAATGATTGTTTGGATAGAATACTTGTATCTCCGAGGCTTGTGCGAGATGAGCTGGGCTTCCATAGATGGTTCGCCTCATACATCGGTCAATGACCGACTCGGGTGGTGACATTAATGATAATGAAGTTTTTCAAGCAAACATACCAATTTGTTTATTGCTTCCAACTATAGCATTGCTATGCATGATTTATCTTTTTTATCAGTTGTATGCATGATATATATATATCATATATTTGATTCAAACAAAAATAGTAATTTATCCACTCATAAATAAGTTATGTTTTAAGCACAGTTTATGCAAAAATAAAATCTTCAAAAAGTTGATGTTAAAATGAGGAATAATATTTTCTCATATTTTCAAAAGAAACTCCACATAAACCACATTAAAAAAATAAAATAAAAATTAGATGTATAGTATAAATATTATGAAATTAAAAGATATCATTATAATTAAAATTTAAAAAAAATCTAAATTCAATCAATAAAATATTTAAGAAAAATAAAATTAAGTTAATTAAATAATTTAATATCCTAATTTTAATTTTGTTAATTATTAATTATAGTATTATTTAAAATTTTTATAATATTAATATATAGTACGTAATAAATTCATGCGCGTGGTGAATTAACTGGTATTACAAAATTTGTTCCTATTAAACAATTTGCTTAACTCAGCAAAAAAATAATATAATTTTGCTCAATGGAAAAAAAGGGTCTACACTTTGTCTTAGTATAGAGCTCAGAGTTATTCAAACCGACTTAAATATCCATATTTAATAGATGAAGAGTCGAAAAATCTGGTTGACTTTAACTTTTTTCATTTGAGATCGGGACAATTCTATTTACCAAAGATGAATTTTTCGTGCTAATATCTATGCAGAAGAAATAATCAACTAAAATGAGTATGTATCTCATTGGTATTTGAGTTATTTTTAATACTAAAAATTTAAAAGTTTCAAAAGGGTAATAACTTAAAAGTTGCAAATTGGATTACCCTTGGAGTAAATAAAAATAACTTATCAAAAACAGAATGTATGCAGAAGTAATAGTTGATAAAATACAGATAGAAACCTCACCATTGGTGTTAATAATGCCATCATCAATCAGCTTTGGAATACTGAATTTTAAGCACAGTAACGCAGCAGAAGCCGGCCAAAACGCAACGCTGTGAATATTCTTTTTCCCTGCAACTTCCAAAGCGCAACCTATACTCTCATCAGCAATCACACAACTGATATTTTCTTCTTCTTCTTCTTCTTCTTCTTCTTCTTCTTCTAATGCATTGATCTTGTTGATGAGCTCCTCCAGCTTACCCAGCACGACACGTCTCATTGCTTCACATAACTTGCCAAGCTCATTCATGTCCTCCCATGGATCCATCCAGGGACGGAGGTAGGTGGGAGCGAGTGTGGGCAGCCGCCCCCACCATCGACAGAGGAACCCCTATATCCCCAACCTCTGCCCCACCCAAACCTGGGTCATCTTCCCCTCGTCCCCTCTTCTTCTCTTCTGGCTCTGCAAGACTGCAACACCGTCGCTTCGTTTTCTTCGTTCTGCAATTCCAAACTTCGAGTTCGACCTCCTGCCTTCGTCGTCCGCTATGCCTTCTTACCGCTGCGTTGCCGCCCCCACTTCCAAGAGTTTCTGGCTCCGTCCCTGGCTAGCATGTAGAATAAACTAATAAAAATGTGCCTTGAAAATGTGGACGAAGTAAGAAAAACTCTAGCACATGAAACTCAATTGAATTGGAAAATGAATTGAGTTTTTTAATTGGAACATTTAATTCATATTTACATTAACAATCAATTATTGTTGTCCATTCATTGAACGTCTAATTAATCATCTTTTCAAAAAATATATGATCTGCCTGTGATTAAAGTCATATATTTTCATCCTTTAAAGAAGCGGAAAAAAACGGAAGAAATTAAACCAAGTTTTAAATACTTTTGTCTGCTTCCTAAATGTCAAATGAACCTAACTTTCCGGCCCTGAAACACAGTTTGTCAACCAAAGCTGGAAACTTCAAATATAAATAATTAGAAATGCATTTTATATATACAAATGTCACGTTGAAGTATATAATTGTGTTAGTCCAGAACGTTATTTCAAATACTATAAATAATTATAGAGAAGTCACTAATCATTAAAATATTATTGTTATATATGATTATTAAAAGTGTCAAATATCAATAAATTAGACTTAATGTATTCAGTTTTCTTATATATAGTGAGAAAGAAAGAGATTATAATGGGCGAACAGGTAAAATTAGGTTACATGGACATGATATACAAATATTAAAAATACTATATATATAACTATAATGACATGATCTTGGATACAACTATAATGACATAAATATTCATATCATGTCAAATTTTTAGGTATTCGTATCGAGCAGAATCATATAATTGTCGCCCAAACATACAATATAAATAAGCGGCAAAATATGAAGGAAAGAAAATATAACCACTTATTATCATTCTCTGAAACGGTCGTATTGGACATAGACACGAATGCAGTTCAGCAGAGCAAAAGAAAACTTGAAATGGCTGGAATTTAACTTTTATTATTCTATACATGACCTTGGCAATGTGAGAATTGAGATTGTGGAGACACTTTAAAAAAATTTTAAGAATTTAATTCTTTCCTCTTATTTCTCATGTTATATAATTTATTAAACGTTAATAAAAGGAGAAAAACCACATTCTTTGAGCAGTAGCTCTTTGAACTTCATTCTTTAGGGATATTTTTTATGTTTTTTTTATAAACATGATATTCTGTAGTTTTGTACGAACATATTACACAAGATTTTTCCTAAAATATCTTTTCGTGTTCTAAATAAATAAAATTACAAAATAATGACTTGTAACAAAAGAAAATCAGATTCTTTTGAAACAAAACAACATATAAAACATAATTTCCTTCAGGTGGGAGAAAGACATTTTAAAGTTATCGCCATAGTTCAATTTATTTGAGGACGTCGTTTTGTCAATTTCTTTTGTTTACATTTCCACCGTCACCAATATGATTTCTATTTCCTAGGGGTTTTTTTGTCCGAATATTTCCTAGGTTTTGGTTACATTAAAAGCACCAAAACCTCACCAATGGGCATCAAATATTTGTCAAATAGAAATGAATGGCCTTCACCAAACTTGATTCATCGTACGTCATATGTGTGTGTCAAATTAAGGACGGTGTCTTTATTGCAATTTAAGGACCACGTCTTTATTACAAAAGCATAAGGACATAATTAGAGATATTCATTTAAGAAGATACGGTAGCTTGTGTCACTGAGCTGGACATATTGAAGTAATTGTTTATTTCTCATATTCCTGCTGTCATCAAGGATGTAATTGTGATTCGGTGGCAGCCTCCACCAAATGATTGGATCAAAGTTAACATTGACGGATCATACAATGCCACAGATAATGTCTATGGCATAGGGGGTGTCTTCCGCAACAAAAGGGGCTTTCTGAGTTGCTTTTCTTTGAACATGTTTAGCTTTTGGGACTGAATTCTGGGCAACTATTTTCACAGTTAAGAAGGCCTGACAAATGGGTTGGACTAACCTTTGGCTTGAAAGTGATTCCTCCTTTGTTGTCCATCTTTTCAAGTCGAAGGGTGATTTGGTTCAATGGAAGTTTCACATTGAATGGTCCACATGTCTAGCTATTGTTGCTCAAATGTAGATTGTTGTTTCCCACAATTACAGAGAAGACAATGTGGTTGATGATAAATTGGCAAATCATGGCAGATCTTTATCGGAGTTACATTGTTGGCATACCTACCCATATTTCTGCGGGTCTTCTATTTATGATGACCCTAATATGTTGGAACGTTTTCGTTTTCACTAGCTTAGCCAGTTCTTTTATTTGGACTGATTGTATTCGAATTACTCATTTTCTTTTTATCTTAATAAGATCTCTGAGCTCTTGAACATGAAGAGGTCACTAGAGGGGTGTTAACCTAGTTGGGATGTCTCGGCAACAGTAACTGATTCTTGAGACTCTGCGTTTTAAAAAAAAGATACAATAGCTTGTGACGAACCATTGAGTCTGCTTTATTTGTAATTACATTCTCCCAACACATATACCCACCGGTCGCTATAGTGGACTTCACTTCGCACTTGACAGAGTTTACTATATGCTTGTTTTATACGATTTGATATGAATTCTAGCTAGAGATTGATAAAGATTCTTGATATCACCAGTGAAAACCAAGACAAAAAAGTACATAATTATTGTTTCCAAAGGAAACGAATTAGACCTTGTGGAGAGAAATACCGAGAGATGCTCGAGTATGCTTAACTAGGGTTAAATTAAAAAGGTTGAAGGCATAAAGTAAATGAAAAAGGGTTTGGTGATGCCTAAAAGCCTAAAACTTTAAGCGCAACGTAAGAATATTCGAGAAACAAAGAAGAGATTGGCAATATCTGAGGACTACTGCTTATATTAAATTTCTAATATAACAATACATATAAACAACCATCCAAAAAGTCAACATTCAAAGAATGGAGGTGTTCACCATGAAACTTTATCAACAATTGGACAAAAGCAAGTGCAAATGAAACCATATGTAAAATAAAAGTATGTAAATGACATAAACCAAAGTAAAAAGTCCTAAAAGTTTACTTGTTCAGCAGGAGAATGTCTGAAATCCGCCATGCATCTTAGCAAACAAATGAACTAAGGCAAATTGAAGACAATGAAACTAAAGCTAAAAATTGAAAGCTCAATAAACTGCGAGAAATAAAATGGCAATAATAACGAGTCTTTGATGTGTCCCTTGCACAGTTCCTTCTCTGCATATTTATACCGAGGGATTTAGAAGTTATTCCCTAAGTTCTCGCTTCACGTCCTGAGTTTGTATGGAATATCCTACGACTCCACGTTCTCTTGTAACCTTCTGCATTGTGGGTGCATCCAACTTCCTATTATGGCCATGTTCTTTAGATAAAACGTGTTCGACATTGTTGTTATCCCTGAGCTCACTTTCCTTCCGATATTCAGATTGGTTATCACTATATTTCTCCCATCATTTGTAGTCTTGGACTAGGGTTGGTTTGTTCGAGCACTGACTATTAGCCAATCTAAGGTTTTGTTGTTCGGGGTCGAATATCCTCGGGAATGTTTCAATTTCTTTATGCGCACGTACTCATAATGGTTGTGTGAGGAGTTGCATCTGTTCCCTCACCATCCACTCAAGCGGATCGTTTATTTTATTGTTTTGTAGTGACGGTGTTGCCCGATCATGACACGTGTCCAACTTATTAAATCTACCTAACATACCTATAATTTTTTTTAAAAAAGTTGGCAAGTTGAATAATTAAGCTTCTGGGCCAGATGGTTTCAATTCATGATTCTATAAAAAAAAGTTGGCATTTGATTAAAAATGATGTTGTTAACTATTGTTTGTAAATTATTGCCGAAAGAAAGATTCTGGATGAGTTGAATTTTACTTCAATTGAGCTAGTTCCGAAGGTTGATAGAGTTCAGTGTATAAAGGACTTTCAACCTCTCTCTTTGTCAAGTTCTTTATAAGATCATCTCGAAGATGCTTGTAAACAAGTTAAAAAGGGTGTTGCATTCCTTGGTGTTAGGGTTTCAAAGTGCTTTTGTTCTCAGAAGGTTGTTAACGGATAATGTTTTCATTGCTTTTGAGATCCAACACTTTCTCAAGGGAAATAATCAAGAAAAAGATAGTTTTTTGGGATTGAAAATTGATATGAGAAAAACTTATGACTAGGTTGAATAGGAGTTTGTGAGGGTGGTTATGACAGAAAAGGGCTTTCCAAATTCGTGGGTTGAGTTGATTTGGAGTTGTATGTCTATAGTCAAGTTTTGGTTAATTCTGAATGTGGCAGGATTGGTCTGATTTTTCTAGGAAGAGGGTTTATCCAAGACGACCCTCTTTCATTGTATCTTTTCATTCATGTGGCGGAGGACTTTTAGCTTTAATCAAAGATAGAGAGTCATGGTTTAATCCATGGGTGTAAAGTGGCTAGGTATGCTCCACCCATTTCTCGCTTGTTTTTTTGCCGATGATTGTTACCTCTTCTTTTAGGCAACGTTGGATGAGGCAAAGGAGATTAAGGAGTTGCTAGAGGTTTACGAGAAAGCTTCTAGGCAACAAGTGAATTTCTTGAAATATGCTGTCAAGTTTAGTAAAAATACCACCGTGGAGAATAAGTTGGTTGTGTTGAGTTTTCTATGGGTTAGAGAAGTTGTTGGTGACAAAAAATATCAAGGTATGCCTTAGAATATTGGTAAAACAAGAAGGTTGTTTTTTAGTATGTTAAAGAGAGAGTTTGGAAAAAGGTGTCGTGATGGAATCAAAAGTTGATGTGTAGGGGAGGCAAAAAGGTTCAAATTTGCTAGGTTGCTCAAGTGGTTCCTATCTTTGTGATTAGTGTGTTTCTTACTCCTAAAAGCTTTTGTGAGGGAATTGAGTAGATGTTAAATGGCTTATGGTGGAGCTCGAATGGTGGCAAAGGATTAGGTGGATGTGTTGGGGAATGTCATGTGAGGCAAAAGAGAGGGATGGTATGGGTTTTAGAAGTCTAAAGGAATTTAGTATTGTAATGATTGGTCAACAAGATTAGAGGATTCTTACAAATCCAGATGTGCTTGTGTCTAGAGTTTTGAAAGCATGATATTTCTGAAATTCGGATTTATTAAGGGCTAATTTGAGTTCTAATCCAAGCGATGCCTGGAGAGGTATTTGATCTTCGTTGGAGATGATTAAGAAGATTTTAAGATGACATATGGGTGATAGGAGTGCTATCAAGGTTTGTCGTGATGCCTGGCTTATTGACAATGATAATCCTGTTATTTCTATTGTTTTAAATCCTGATAAGTGTGATTTACGGGTGGAAAATTTGTTGATTCCTGGAGAGTTGCATTGGAATGAGGAGTTGATTAATAACTTGTTTAATGAGTGAGATCATAGGGAAATTTTAAAAGTTTCTTTAAGTAGAAGATGTGTTCGTGATTGTCTTTTTGGGGTTTGGAAGAGAAGGGTTGTTACACTATAAAATCTGCTTATTTTTCCTTAATTGAGCCTGCGATGGTGGATGAAAATGAGAGATCCAGTGGAGTTTGGAGAAATTTTGAAGTTTAAATATTTCGAGCAAAGTCAAGCACACTGTTTGGAACACGGAAATGGATTTACTACCTTTAAAGGTATATTTAAGAGAAAGATCAATGCATATTTCTTCTTCTTGTTGTACTTGTGATTTTGAGTGTTCACTGAACTATTTTGTTTGAAGTCCTTTTGCTAATCTTGATTGGAGGTTTTCTAGGTTGGGTGTTGAGAGTATTGTTGGGAACTCTATATTTGATTGGTTGATGGTTGTTACAGAGCGCATAACTAAAGAGGAGTTGGGCTTTGTGTGTATATTAATGTGGTCAATTTGGAGGATATAAATGATTTAGTGTGGAATGGGATGGAAAAAAAAGAAAAAGAAAAAATAGGAAAATGTTGTGAGGATTTGTAAATTTCATTGGAGGGAATGGTTAGAAGCAAATTCTCGTGTTGCTGGGGGTGGATCCTGGTTGGTTTAAGCTAAATACAAATTGTTTACGGTACAATTGGGCTGAGCCGAATCATTTGAAGTGTGATCCAAGCTTAGGCCTGCTAGGTTGAATTGGTCTATCCAGCCCATTAGTAAAGGGAACCCGCTATAAAGGTAGAATGAGGAAGGATCCAAGAAGGTGAGTTGCGGGTCAACAAGTTAAAGAAAGGAAAATCACAAGGGGGTTAGCAAATTCGAAATATCTCATTGAGAAGCCAGACGAAATTGAAAAGAGACCGAAGAAGGTAAGTAAGAAATCTAATCACTACTAATTAGAACATAAAGAAAAGTTAGATTTCTCAAAGGAAGGAAGAATAAGGTGCAAGAGGGATTACTGGAACCAGGATTAATTTCTCGGACTTCCAAAATGATCAAGCAAGCAGAATAAATTGTCAAAGAAGAGCAATAGCAGGGCTCTCTTCTTCAACTCCCAAATGTTGGACCAATGGTGGTTAACATTGAGATTTCTCTAAAGTTTTGATGATGAACAAACAACAGAATTTGATCTGAAGCAAGATTTACGTACGTCAAACCAAAGTCACGTACGTGTGCTAATGTCACGTACGTCAGTGAAGTCTCAAGTACGTGAGTTCGACCGTGAGCTGAAACAGAAGCTACTAGAAGTTAAAAGAAGTGATCACACATACATTAGAAAAGGTTCACGTACGTTAGACAATAACACGTACGTGAAAGGTATCCAAAGTACGTGAAGTATGATTAGAATTAAAGTGGAAAAATTGAAGTCTTGAATCAACTGAAAGCATGAAGCCACACGTACGTGTGTCGATAGAGGTCATGTACGTCAGACATACAAGACAAGGCGAAGATTGTAGTTCAGAGGATGTTTGTTTGAATTTCACGTGGATCGAGACAAACATATGAAGCAACAGTCAAGTATTGATCGTTCACGTACGCAAGCTTACAAATTCACGTACGTCACATTGAACCAAAGTACGTGAGATGAAATTTCAAGTACGTGAGATGCTCCAG
>CAODLS011410322.1:0-17363 GCA_948243855.1 Flueggea neowawraea | reverse complement strand
GCACGTAGTACAATCACCTACGCACGTAGATGACCCCCAGACCTCAATCTATGCACGTAGAATGCTCCTCAACGCACACATATGACCTGCTATTTTCTTTGCACACACAAACCACCTCCAAACATTCTCGATCGAAGTTTAACACCTCGAAACCCGGATTTCCCTGAAGTCTTGACGGAATTACATCAAATTTCGGTCAAAACGAACGGGATATTACAAAACCAATGCAAACTCTTGCTTCAAAGGTGCAAGATTAAACCACTAACAAAACAACCCTTGTTTTCTAGATAAACAAGAAAACTTTTCCTCTCTCACATACAAAGATATGATTGACAATGAAGAACGAAATAAAAAATGAACACTCTAAAGCAACAATGAATTTGCAAGTGTAAAACCCTCTTGATAAATGTATGAATGATTTGCAAGATTGAGCACAAGAAAGCTTGATGTTATTGTAAGATGTTTGCCAATCGCTAACAATCACTTCTCCGATGTGTCTTAAGGCTATTTATAGTTATGCAAGTTGATATAGCCATTGGAGGATTGAATGTAGCCATATTTAACCAAAATGGGGCGCATTTAATACACTGTCAGAGTATTCTCACGTACATGAAAATTATCTTACGTACGTGACCTGACTTGAGCTCCATCCTGCGTACATGATAAGTAAATTCACGTACGTTGATTATAGCGGATTCCCAGTTGACGTACTTAAACTATAACTGATGTACGTGACTTCTATGTTTGAACCATCCAGTAGCTTCTATTTTCAATCCGGAGCATCTTGCGTACTTGAAACTCCATCTCACGAGCGTTAGATAAATGTGACGTACGTGAATTTTGACTCTTGCGTACGTGAACGATCGACACTTGACCGTTGCTTCTACTGTTTGTCTCGATCCACGTGAAATTCAAATAAACATGCTCTGATATGAAATCTTCTTGTCTTGTATGGCTGATGTACGTGACTTTATATGTCACACTTACGTGTGGCTTCATGCCTTCAAGTGATTCAAGACTTCAATTTTCCCGCTTAAATTTAGATCATTTTTCACGTACTTTTGATATCTCTAACGTACGTGACTTTATATGACGTACATGAACTGTGTCTCACGTATGTTAGGATCACTTATTCTATCAACCCCGTTGCTTCTATTTCAGGTCACGACCGAACTCACGTACTTGAGATTAATCTACCGTAGGTGACATATACACACGTACGTGACTTTGGACACACGTACATTGATCATCCTCATGTCAAATTCTGTATTTTGGTCATCATCAAAACTTAGAGAAATCTCAATGTTGACCACCTTTGGTCCAACAGATCTTGATGTGTCTATTCCAATTCTACTTGGTTTCCGAAGAGACCAGCCATTGACCGATGGACAGTGATCTGGATTATTTGCTCGGCGTCCAGGTGAGTGGATGTCAGCTTTAGACATATAGACTATGTCTTAAAACTCCTATTGTTTGTTTTTGTTGTGATGGACATATTTATAAAAATGGATTAATCTGAGGATTGACATAATTAATAAATTGATTATGTGACCTTTAATAATCAGTACTCTACTTTTGAAACTTGATATATATATATATATCTCCCTCTGATTTTGATATTCTTTGTTTTGTTTTGGACAAAATTTGTTTTGATCTGAATTTAGTTTTGTATCTGAAACCTATTATATATTCACTTATATAAGTATTTTGGAAATATTTATACTTTTTGGAATTTGACATTGTGTTGCATGTCTACTGATTTGAGATATGATTCTGATGTTTGAGAATATAGTTATTCTCTATTTTTGAAATTCTGATATGCATGTCTTTGCTTTCGTATTATATTACTATGGTTTTGCTTATGATATGGGACATCTATGCTACAGGGTAAAAGTGGCATTTGGTATACCAATGTTTTATGGAGCCCAGCTACTAGGTTGTCGGTAGCCATGTGTTCTGGCTCGGCATATGATTTGTTATTGATTAGTGGCGGAGACCACAACTATGATACACTTTGGATGTTGGCGCAGACCATATCACCTTTGACTTTAGTGATGTATGCACATCTTTGCTTTGGTCCCATATTACGTATACAATGATTTTGAAACTGGTACTATTATGATTATTATCACAATGTTTTTGTGCATGCTGTTTGCTTTGATTGCAAACGTTTTCAAAATGATTTTAAAATGCTATTATGTATTAGCGTGTATATGTATGTATAGATTTATTTATACCTGCATGTGGTATTTTGAACTGTTTTCAAAATAGTCTTTGTGAGGCACATATGAGACATTCTGGAATGTCATTCCTCAATGGGTTCTCACCCCATTTATTTTCTTTTTCTGTATATTTTGGATTTAAAACTGCAGGTAATCTCTTTGATCTTGGCAACTTATTGACATCCAGATACTCAATGAGGAGTTTATTGATTTGGATAATGAAGCCTTTTGGGTCGGTCTCCTTCTACTTTGTTTTAAAGCTCCACACCGATAGACTGTTGGGTTACTGGGTAAAATCTTGTATTAGATTTTTGTTTAAAGTATTATTGTTATTACTGTTATTTTACAACTACGATTTGTTTTGTTGAAAATATTTTATTATATTTATGAACTATTTTATTACCTTATAGATTGGTTTAATAAATGTTTTGATAAATGAACAATTTGGGTAGTATCTCTGAATATTTGAGGCTTGTATGAGATGGGCCGAGCGACTCCCTCAGACGGTTCATCTCCTACATCGGTCATGGTTTGGAAATTTGGTCATGACAAAGGTGGTATCAGAGACTAGGTTTCTATTTATTTGGGTTGGTTGTGAAGCATAGGTATTTTTGAATCTAGTCAGCTTGATTTGCCTCTGCATATGCTTCTGAATTTGTTTTGGTGCTTTGACCTTTGTTTCGATACTCTGACTTCTGGTTCGGTAATGTGGCTAGCATTAGCATTTTGGCGTGCATTTTGGTGTGCATATGCGATTTTTTTCACATGCTATTAGATATCTTTGTTGACATAGCTCAACGTTGTGAGTCACTAAGATTGCCTGATATATTTGCATTTTTGAACTCCTTTGTATGTGTTTTGCGTGGTAAAGTGCCATGATTGTTTTCGTACGTTAGGCTTTGCCAGATATTTTGGAGATTTGTAGTATAATTGTTGGAGGAGCTATGTTAGAGGTCCCATGTCCTTGAATGATAAAATCTTATATGATTTAATATAAAAGGAATATGATAATATATTTCTGAGGATAAGAGATTTAATTAGTGGTAACGAGAACATTGGTCCTTTAAAGTGGATGCCATTAGTTGACATTGAATTGTTATTGTTTGTATTGGTGATAACTTAATTTGGAGAATTTAAGAAATAAGAAAGATGCATTGATTTGATAAGCTCGTAAGGGTTAGCAATATTGCAAGATATAATATGTTTTTGAGAAACTAGAGGATAAGTCTAGTAATAAGTGATGACTAATATTTTGAAAATTTTAGAGAATTAAATTTGTTCGAGGTTTACGATACCTTTTACTTAGTTTAGAGTATATCCCGTGTATATACTTGATCGGAGTAATATTGATGATTAGAGTACTGAAGGCAATCGGTTAGTAAAAGAATGAAAATTTGAGAATATCTTGGTTTATGAATTGCTAGAATTTCGGTGTTTGATAAATAAAGTTTGATGTTTGATATAGTAGAATAGTGGTTTAGGTTATGTGACCTTTAAACTACTATACATTTTAGAATTTTTATGGGTTTATGATTTTGAACTTACGCATACATATGAAAATTTCAACTATTTAAAGTTTGGATTTATTTGGTGGTTTTTGTGCAAATGTATTTTGAATGTTTGAAATTCCTTTTCATACGTGGTTCTCTTTGATTTACTTAACACCATTATTTCTTAAATTTGTATTAGATTAAAAAGATAATTTTAAAATGGATTTTAGGAAATATGATTTGAAATAATTTCACCAAGAAAAAAAAAATTTGTAACGAAAACCAAAAGTTTAATTATATATTTTATCTTTTACGTTTTGAATATTTTAAAAGATTAATTTTGGAATATAAAGTATTTACAAATGATGCGCAATATTTGTTTTGAGACAAATTGCGATGATTTGTTTTAACAATTTTGGGGAATTACACTTTTAAGTTACAAAATACTTTTGAATTGTATGAGAAAAATTAGCTTTGAGAAGCATTTTAGAAACAATGGTCACAACTTTAGTTATCCCTAGGAAGGTGACAATTTGGAGTGGTAAGAATTTTTAATGTAATTATTCTGAGGGTTGACATCTCATTGAGGTCAAACTTTATGGATTAACGATTGAATGGTAGATCAAATTATGAGTAAATTTGAGGAAATATATGTATTAGTCTAGCAAATTGGAAGCTTTGGTTTATTGAATTTTGGGTATGTAGGCTTGTGTAACTACTACATTAGTGAATTGAAACTGATAATAGTTCTTGAGAGACAATGATTACACTGACATTGATAATGAAAAATTTAGTATTTCTTGATGATAACACTGGGGGAAATGTGATGAAATCACATGAACTATTAAATGGAATAACCCACGGGCTTGATTTGATATGTTTAAGGAATTTGAACACATGGTGATTCATTCTTGATAATAACTTTTGTCTTTGATATATTCTTTGATGTTCTATGGATACTAATGGATTGGATTTCCAATTGAAATTGAATTTTTGGTGAACTTTGTTTAAAATATCGGGTTTCAAAAAATTTGGTATCATACATTGATAAGATGTCATAGTGATGATGGATTTCTCTGTAATGTTTATATTGAGGTTATGTGATGCATTCCAGTTTAAATATTAGTTTTGGATTCTGGCATATGATGCCTTATTCCTTTGTGAATGTATTTTGAGTCGTGGCATTACACTGCAAACCGTTGAGGGTGAACTCAACATGTTTTTGGAGGGAGCGTTAGCACTCTATTTCTTTGGCTATGGATTTCTTAGCTTTGTCCTCTGTTCATATCGATGAGTATGTGGGTGCTTTATGTTTTTCCCATGAATTTTTGGAAGTTGTATTTAGGCGTCTGCATTTTGTACCTTTGTATATTTGGATATCTAGCTCTGATCAGCTAAAACATTAGCAGAGTTGAGGTCGGCACCTATATGATTGATTGGAAAATTTTGATATTGATGAGGTTCTGGAATGAGTCAAGCTATTGAGATATTTGGAGTTTGCGTCATAGTTGATACTATGATGATATAAGTATATATGTAAATTGAGTTGAGCATGATTCGATTTGAGGAACCACGGTTAAATTGATGATAAGTGTTTGTATCGTTTAGAGATTGTATATCATTTGGAGATGAATTGCACTCTATACGGACTAGAATATCTTGAATCAATGAATTGATTCACTTGGAATTTTCTACAGGCAGAATATAGCTGGATGAAAATTTTGGTTGTTGATTTTGGGAGTTTGTTATTCGCATGGTATGATGGATCTAGGAGATCAATGCTCTAGTGATGCCAAAATTTGCGATGAATGATATATGATAAATGTGATCTAAGAGATAGAGGATTATATACAATACATGGTAAATAGAGGTTCATATTAGACCACTGGTCTATAGACAGATATAAGAATGCCATGTAACTATCAAATTGGTGATAGATGCAATTGATTGCTTCCTTTGATCATGATTATAGTTACGCACGGTTATATGATCAGTCCTATTATTGAAAAATTGATGATATATTGTTTGAAGTTAAATGTCTATGGTATTTTGATGTGAACATATGGTGCGATTGACTTGCAGACCCAATTCAATTAAATCTATGAATTTGAAGTTGATGTCAATTGAGCATGATCATTTTAGTAAATTATATTTCGTTGAGGAATTAAGTTGGAATCATTTTACAATTTGGCCTATATTATAGGGTAGCAGTGATTTTGATGTTGGATATTACATGAGTCTAATTATCAGTGTGTAAACTAACTAATGGGTTACTTCAGTTGATTAGACTATGGAAATCTGGATATTTGAGAATTTGTTGGATTTAGACATTGATGATCAATTGAATTTCAATTTTGATTGTAAGTGTTGTAATCTTTGTAATTTGGTTGGATACCAAATTATGATTTAATATTAGATGATTTTGGAAGCAGGAATTACATTTTGCGATTTGATATCGTGTTTTGGCGAATGTAATAGTAATACTTGGATAATATTTGAGCAATCCTATTTGAAACCATTTTAATGAATTTGATTTGGAGACATTCCTCTAGTGAGGAGGACACTTGGTAGACTAATGATGAGATGCAGCGCAAATATCCGCACCTGTTCGACTCTGCTAATTCATAGGTTAGCGAGTTCTGCTTTTGCCTTCCTATTCCCGACTATGCATTTTTGTTTCTCCATCTCTCCATTCTATTCTTGAAAGTCTGTTTTTGTCCTTGTATTATGCACATATGTTTTGTAGGTCCGTAGAGGTCTCTATTTTTGCAACATCATTTGTTGCAAGTTAGCCGAGCGGGCTAAGTGGGTTGATTGCTTTTCAGCATTACTTATACTCTGTAGATTGGGAGTCGAGATCCTAATTTGGGTTTTTGTTTTGGAGGCTTAGGTCTAATATTAGCTCCGACCAAACTTGTTGCGAAATTCGAGGACAAACTTCTTTTGAGGGGGTATGTAATACACCGTCCGATTCTGACTTAGCTTCTATAGCATTCCCAGTCCCGATTTGTTTCGTTCAATTTCGATCATATTCTTTGGAGTTTGAGGAATTGATTAAATATTGAAGATGAATAATGATGTTAAATTGTAAGGTTGGATGTTGATAAGCTTCGAGAATGGTTTGGGACAAATTCAGAAACAAGAAAAGTTGGGCAATACGCAAGCGATATGACTTACATCCATAAGCTATAAAAATCTCATGTACATGAGATTTAATCTCATGTACGTGAGATTGTATCTCATGCACTTGAGCTGGGTTTCCATAAAGATTGACGTACGTGAGCTTTAAAGTGATGCAATTTTTGACCCTGATAATGTACGTGAGATGCTTGGTGATGTACGTGAGGGTCCTCTGATGTACGTGAGTTTTAGAATGATGTACATGAGCTCTGTTCAGACAGTTTAAAACCCCAAACTCGATCCATTCATCTGCCACTCTCATTTCTCACACTCTCTCACTTCCAGATCTATTCTCTCTGGTCCTCATTACTTTCCCAACATTTGTAATCATCTTTGGAGGTAAGATTACTACTCCTTTCTTGTTTTTGATCCATCTTTCATGCTTTAAGTTTGTGGATTTGTTTTTGGACGAATTGGAAATGGGTATGTATTTTTGAATGATTTTTGATGATCTGATGCTAGAGGATGCTAGAATAGGTTAGAAGGGACTTGAATGAACATGAATCTAGGTTTGAATCGAAAGATTTGATGAGTTCCTGAAGTGGGTTAGGGTTTGGACGGATTTTGCTTAAAATCTATAAATTTTGAGTTGTTTTGGCAAAACCAATTGTACATTCATGCTCCTAATGTTGAGATTGACTGTTGTGGGTGTTTGATTGCATTGGGTATCGATCGAATTGTGTTTTCAGTATTTTTGAGAATAAAAACTTGTCCACTATAAAGTTTTGTAAATTTCTAAAAAGTTGAGCCTAGATTTGTAATTTTAGAAGACTGAGGCCTAGATTTGGAAATTTTGGATACTGAGATATAAATTTGTAATTTAGAAACCTGAGGTCTTGATTCCTAATTTTGGAAACTTAGAGACATTTTCTGTATGGTTAAGGACTTCAGTATAAAATTGTAAATTCTAATAGTTTGATGACTCTTTTGGGAATTTTGATAATTTGTTGGACTCTTTTGTAATTTTTTAAAATTTTGAGGACTACTTCGTAATTTTAAGTGAATGCGAGACTTGTTGTAATTTTCCGAAGTCTCGAGGACCAAATTATAATTTTACACCGAGGTGTAATATTTGATTATTATGTTAGACTTTGGTCCGAAAAAGGGTTTTGGGGCTCTGTTCCAGCATTTGAGTCTACATATGCATTTGCACGCATTTCGGTATAGCTATGATGCCATATTGATTTTTGATCTTGATATGTCTATTATAGTTCTACTTGGTTTCCAAGCAGACCAGTCGGTAGCCATGTGTCACTGCCTGACACATGATTTGTTATTGATTAGTGGCAGAAACCACGACTATGATACACTTTAGATGTTGGCACAGACCACATCACCTTTGACTTTGGTGCTATATGCACATCTTTGCTTTGGTCACATATTATGTATACTATGATTTTGAAAATGGTACTATTATGATTATTATCACGACGTTTTTTTGCATGTTGTTTGCTTTGATTGCAAACATTTTTGAAATGGTTTTAAACGCTATTTTGTATTAACGTGTATATGTATCTATTGATTTATTTATACTTGCATGTGGTATTTTGAACTATTTTCAAAACAGTCTTTGTAAGGCATGTATGAGGCATTCTGGAGTGTCATTCCTCACTGGGTTCTCACCCCCTTTATTTTCTTTTTCTGTATATTTTGGATTTAATCCTGCAGGTAATCTCTTTGATCTCGGTGACTTGTTGACATCCAGATACTCAATGAGGAGTTTATTGATTTGGTTAGTGAGGCCTTTTAGGTCGGTCTCCTTCTGCTTTGTTTTAGAGCTCCACACTGATACACTGTTGGGTTACTGGGTAAAATCTTGTATTGGATTTTTGTTTAAAGTATTATTGTTATGACTATTATTTTACAACTACAATTTGTTTTGTTGAAAAAAATTTATTCACTTCCATATGTAAGTTGTCATAACCTACAAATATCAAAATAAAATAATAAGTATTTTCTTCTTCTTTTTTTACATATAGAAGCAAACATTTTGTTGTTGCTTCAGATTATCTTTTTTCTCCGTATCGTTATCCTCTTCTAACGCCTTAGCAGCCTTCGACTCCCTTCCTTGTTAAAAAAAAGAATTCAACAAAGTTTTTCAAACTCTCTAACTCTAATTCACTCCCTTTGGGAGTGCCATTCTTAGGACCAACACATGGATGCTTTTGTGGTGATGAAAGGTAAACTGCAACACAGGATTTACACTTTCATAGGCAGTTTAGTGTTGGGGATGGTGGTCGTGTCGAGCTCTATGGCAATTGATCCTGTAGAGAAGAAGGATGGAAGTACAGAGTTATGATCAAAGATTGAGGCATATGAGCTAGAAGGGATTCTCTATTTTGAGCAAGAAAGGACTTATAGAAGGTGTAAATACCGAAAATCTGAAGTTCTGTGAGACTTGTGCTATGGGTAAACAACGCAGGGTGAAACTCAATATGGGGAGTCACACTAATAAAGAAGTCATTTGGTACATTCATTTTGATTTATAGGATTCTTCTCCAGTGGAGTCTCATAATGGATGTAGGTACTTTGTAACATTTATTAAAGACTTCTCTAGAAAGGTGTGGGTATAGTTTCTGAAATTAAATGATGATGTGTTTGGAAAGTTCAAAGAGTAGAAGACTATAGTAGAGAAACGGATTGGAAAAGTAGTTAAGACACTGAGAACTGACAGTGGGCTTAAATTTTGTATCAAGGAATTTGATGAGTTTTGTAGAAAATAAGATATAGTGAGACACCGCACTAAACGACATACACCATAGCAAAATGGAGTTGCATAACGGATGAATGAAACACTTGTACATCGTACTAGATGCATCAAGATAGACTCTGGGCTATCGAACAAGTTCTGGGTGACGCAGTTAATAGTGCAACTTATCTGCTAAATGGATTGGCATCTGCCGCAACTGATTTTAAAACTCCTCAAGAGGTATGGTCCAATAAACCCTCTAATTATTTTGGCTTCAGAATATTTGGATGTCTTGCATATGCTCATGTTAGTGATGGCAAACTGAAGTCTAGGGCAGTTAAATGCGTATGTCTAGGGCATGTGACTAGGGTTAAATGTTATATACTGTGGTTTACTAAAAATTGAAGCACAAATTTTATAATTACTGGAGATATGACCTTCAATGAATATGGTATTTTTTGTTATAGGAAGGAGTTTAGTGATCTTACAAGGAGTAGTAAAATTGATTTGGGTTCTAGCTAGATGGTGGAGTTTGAGGTCGATGCTATTAACAAGAATGGTGTGATCGCACACCTATAAAACAGCCCAAGATTGATCAAAAAGATTCACAGAGCATAATAGTAAGTAGGCCGAGATAGGAAATCCAGAGGCCTACGAGGTATGTGGATTGTGTTGGTGCAAGTATTACTAATCTTGTTATTTTATCCTTAGCATTGGCCAAAGAAATTGAAAAGGAGGAACTGAGGTCCTATAAAGAGGCAGTGGAGAGTAAAGACGCTAAAAAATGGATAAACTCCATGGATGAAGAGATGGCATCCTTATGAAAAAATAAATAAAATTTGGGAGCTTATGCCTTTGTTGGAAGGGGTGACACTGGTTGATTGCAAATGGATTTTCAAAATAAGGGAAGGAATTCTAGATGTTGAACCACCTAAGTACAAAATGAGGCTTGTGGCAAAGGGTTTTTTCACAAAAGGAGGAAATTGACTACAATGAAGTGTTCTCATCGATTGTGAATCATAAACCATTCAAGTCCTCTTAGCCATGGTAAGCGCTTTTAACTTGGAGTTAGAACAACTGGATATTAAAATGGATTTTCTACATGGGGATCTAGAGGAGGAGATTTATATGAAACAACCTGAGGGATTTGTTGATCCTGAAAAGGCTGATCATGTTTCCTTATTGAAAAGTTCATATATGGGTTAAAGCAGTCATCTAGGCAGTCGTACAAGAGTTTTGACGCATTCATGATCTTTCATGAGTTTGTGCCTAATCAGTATAATAATTGTGTTTACTTTAAGACACTGCTAAATGTTTCATTTATATATTAGTTTCTATATATGGATGACATGTTGATTGCAGCTAAGAACTAGGTTGACATTAACAAACTAAAATAGTTGTTGAGCAGTGAGTTTGAGATGAAGGATTTGAGTGCAGCCATGAGGATCTTAGGAATGGAGATTTGGAGAGACAGAGATGCAGGGTGAAAAGATATTGCAATAGAATTACATTGAAAAGTTACCATAGACTTTCCAAATAGATCACTTTAAAAGGGTGAGTACTCTTGTAACACCTCGCCCATTCTAGTTAGTCCCTCTGTAGCATTCCGTTCAATTTCAATTAATCTTGAATGATCTAGAAAATAATTAGGTGTTTGAGATGATGTTTGGATGTTTGATGATGGTTAGCGAATGTGTTTTCGGGGGTTTTCGCATTGGGGAGTGTTGAGGCTAATCTAAAGTTTAGCGACAACGCATAACGTACGTTGCAAGTTATGAAACGTACATAATCTGGAATTCAACGATAAAGTACGTTATGAAAAGATAGCGTACGTTATCTGGGAAGGAAAGATTATCAATGTATGTTTCTTGTTTGTCACATACATTGTGCTGCTACGTTTTTAGAACAGAATCTTCTGGAAGCAATTTTGAGCTAGATGACGTGCGTTGAAGGTGTGGGACCTAATTTAGCAATGCCTAAGACATACGTTAGTCATAAAATAACGTATGTTATCTTTAAAAACATTGAAACGATGTGTTTCGATATGTGGGTGTTTAGAACACCCAAAACCCGACCCGTTCATACCGTCTTCACCATTTTTCACTCTCTCTCACACTCAGATCAATCCCCTCACTTCCACTTTGCTTCTTTAATGTTTGTAAACATCTCTGGAGGTAAGATTTCAGTTCCAATCATCTCTTTTCATCCATTTCATGCATTTAATTTCTGAAATTTGTTTTGGTCCAATTTGCTTAGGGTTTCTAATAGTGAGTGATTGTATTAAAATGGATGTTATAGTTTGTTAGATTATGATTATTTGAGGTTAAATACACATAAATATATCTTGGAATCATGTTTGATGAGTTATTGAAGGGGTCAATGATTGTGATGGTTTGTGAGGAATTTCTGACTTTGAACAAATTTTTGGATGATTCTAAGTTAATTTTTGTTAGAGTATGATAGATTGGACTTGATAATGTATGGATTTTAGTTTGTAAATGATATTGGAAGAGAATGAGCCGAATGGGTTAGGGTTTGGACGAACTTTTGAGGAGTTTTGATGACTTTGAGTTTGATTGGTGAAACCAATTATAGATTTGAGTTCGTGAGGTTGAATAGGATCAATGTAGGTGATTGAGAACAATTTTTATCTGTTGAATCGAGAAAATGACTTTTTGGGTAATTTTCTTTTATAGAGAATAAACTTGATATTTTACATGTTTGGGTGCCTAAAATGCAATTTCTGAATATTTGAGATTTGACTTTCGGTGAGAGTATTAGATTCTTGATTAAAATGGGATTTACAGTGTCCTCGGGATTGAGCTCTGCATTTACATTTCATGCATACTCCTTAATGTCACAGTCATTGTGTTGATTCTTTGTGAATATATTCTGTTTCAGCTCAATTTGGTTTCCGAAGTGACCAGCCATCTACCAGTGGTCAGTGATTCGGAGTTTGGTAGCTCGACATCCAGGCGAGTGGATGGTAGCTTCAGACATATAAGTTGTGTCTCTCTAACTTATATATTTTCATTGTGCTATGACCATAGCATGTAATCTGGAATAATAAAAAGATCGAAAATATTAAAATTTGGCCTACGTGAGGACTTGTCTAATTTGAATTTGTCTCTGAAATTTTTTTGAATTCCGGAAAATGATAAATATGTTTTTGGAAAGTTATTTGAATTTTTGAATATTAATAATACTCTGATTTTGAAAGGTTTTAGTTTTGTAAAAAATTGATCAGTTTCTGAAAATAATATATATTAAGTTTATTGTATTTCTTTGATGCGTTCCTGAAATAATTTCTGAAACTTATTTCTATGAATGTTTGTCTGCTTTGCATGTTGTCTGTTTGTAGAATGTTTTCTTCTATTTTAAAATATATTATGTTATATCCATTGGTTTTTGGAAATACTACTCTGATTTTGCTTTAATCCAGTATTGGATACAGCCTGGATGGCTACCCCTATGCCTCAGTGGCTATTATGTGACTTAGTGGATATTTGGCCTTGATGGCTACACTTTAATCCTATGTGACAACCCTCTGATTTTGGAATTTCTAATAAGCTAGAAAGATTTTTGACTTATGTTTTGAAATTTCTAATAAAGCTAACAGGGTTTTTGGACTTTTATTTTTGGAACCTCTGATAAGCAAAAAAAATGTTTTTTTGAATGATTTCACTTTGTTTTTGAAAGTATACTAGCTTTGATAAAGTTTGAATATGTTTTTTAAAGATTTTTCCTAGTTCCTAAATGTATCTGTGCATGATGTATGCTTTGTCTGTGAATGTTTTCGAAATAGTTTTTAAAAAGCTACTACATAAATAGTGTGTATATGTATATATACTTACCTATACCTGCATGTGGTATTTTCAAACTATTTTTAAAATAGTCTTTGTGAGGCATGTATGAGGCGCTCTAAAGTGCTATCCCTCATTGGGTTCTCACCCTCTTTATTTTTTCTTGTTTGTTTTTATTTCATTCCTCAGGCTTTGTTGGCGACGGACATCTGAACTACCACATTCAATGAGGCATCGTTTGATTTAGCAGTTTGTATGTTTGTTAGATACTCCACACCAGATTTCTATGGGTTATGTTTGTGTTTCTAATTTTTACAAAATATTTTATTTTGAAATATTTTTTGTATTTGATATTATAAACATTTTACTTTATTAAATGAGGTTTGAGCTTTTATTAATATTGTTTAATTATTAATCTGGAAATGAAATTAGGTAGTAAGTTTGATTCTCCAAGGCTTGTGCGAGATGAGCCGGGCATCAAGTTTGGTTCGTCTTGTATGTCGGTCATGGTCCGAAAATGGGTCACGACAACTCCATTGGCTACACATTTTAAATTTGATCATAGTACATTGCCAATCACTAATGAGGAGATGAAGTATATGAAAGGCTTGCCTTACTCGAGTGTAATTGGCAGCTTAATGTATTTCATAGTGTGGACTAGACCAGATTTGGCTTATCTTGTTAATGTAGTAAGCATATTTATGAGTAATCCTAGCAAAGCTTATTGGAAAGCCTCAAGTGGATTATGCGATATTTGATAGGAATGAGTAGTGTGTTCTTGGTGTATGGGAACATTGATATTTCTGATGGATTGCTTAATTTTACAAATTTTGATCATGGATGAGATCTCATGAAAAGAAGGTCATTATCCTGTTACACTTTCACTCTTTTTGAGTGTGCTATTAGCTGGAGAGCATCTCTACGACCTACAGTTGTTTTATCTACAAATGAAGCAAAATACATGTCTTCAATAGAAGGGGTGAAAGAAGGTATGTGGTTAAATGGTCTTGTTTTGGGTTTTAAATTGTCGAAGCTTGTGATCTATTGTGATAGTCAAAATGCTTTATGTTCGACAAAGAATCCAGTAGATCATGAGAGGAAAAAATATTTTAATGTTCGATTGAACTTCATTTGAGATGTAATTGAAGAGAACTTGTTCTCCATAGAGAAAGTAGCCCCCAAAGACGATCCTGCAGATGTTTTGATAAAAAAAAGTTTAAGCATAGCTTCAACTTGGTAAACGTTCGCAAACAAATTATCTTAAGGCCTTTCGAGGCTTGATAGAGGAATGATTCTATATTATGGATTTGAAAGAAGAAGGAAAAATCAATTCAAGATAGATAGTTTTTTAGTTGAATTGATCTTTCCAGTTATATGTTTAAGCCACTTGATGATTTGTTGAGGCGAGAAAGATATAGGACAGTTTGACGAAGAAAATAGGCGTTTTACACCATTCTTGGGAAGACACAAATACATACAAACTATGTACATGAGGCCTAAACCGTGGGAAGGACAGTGTGATAATTTTTTTGATTATGGCATCGAATCTGGAACTACACGGTTTAACACACAAGCTTGCTTGTGCCCATTTAATGGCAAGTTGGGACACGACCGTGTGTCTACCTGTGTAGCTCTGTGTCCCATTTTTTTCCTTTGGTTCAACCGTGTTTTTGACCGTGTCTTGGAAGCCTCTGACTATGTCTTGTTGTTTAGCTCGTGTCTCGACATTTTTGATGAGTTTTGGGGTTTGGGATGGTCTATTTTGACTAGAAATCTTGTAAAACATATAAATATGTGGTTTGGGAAACATATGTAACCTTTTAGCTTACTTTCATAGTGAATAAAGAATTTCTTACTCTCTTCCATGGACGTAGATCAAATTGATCGAACGACCTAAATTCTGTGTTTTTTTTGCATCTGATTGTTCTCTTGATATTTTGCTTATTCTATTCGTCTCGCTTGATAGGAAGCAATGGCGACAAATATGAAAATGCATAAAGGAGAAACGACACTAAACGTAGGCAATTAGGCTTCCACCTTTACTATTTTACTGATCCAACAAGGAAATTCAACAATAATCCTAAATAAATTTTTCTTTTGTTTTCAAAAATCAAAATAAGTCAAACAACAACTTCTCAACTAGATAAAATCATGAGACCTTGCTTGAACTATAAATCTCATGGAAATTATTCTGGAAAGCCAAAATATGTTGAAAAATGGCATGAATGGTTCTCACAATTGCGCGCAATGTGTTTAATAATTAGGATAAAAGAAAATTTATTACAGAGCCACCAACAAAGAACAAAGCTAAGCCAATTCAGTATTCTTTGCTCATCACTTGGATGATTAACTAATGAAATCGCAAGACAAATAGCTCAAACAACAAATCGATTAGAACCAGTTTTGAAAGTGCATCAGCCATTACTTGCTCCAATGTCTCTCTGGCCACATTTTCTTCCACCATATTCAACATGGACAAGTACTCCATAAATGTACATTCTTTTGTCAATTGACCACATTACTCATTAAAGTAATTTAATCCCGAATCTCTAACCTCACACTTAACGATCAGAAATACTTCATAAGTTTTCATTAATATCAAATGAATGTTTACAATTGCTTTATATAGAACTGAGATTGATGTCGGCTTGTAGAAGAAGAAAAATAACCAACTCAACCGACTTTTCCTAACTTAGTATCAATCATAACGAACCAACTAATTTCAGCTTAACCAACTAACTATTGATTATGTTACAACTCTGAGTCTCGTCCTCAAGCTGAGCATATATGATGAGAAGACTTAGCTTGGAAATATTCAAATGAAACTGAGTTAATGCCAATGGCTTAGTGAAACAGTCTGCTAGTTAATGGCTACTGTGAGCTAGAAGCAAAGTGATGACGTGAACTAAATGACAATAAATCTCTATATGTTTGTTCTTTCATGAAAAATTGGATTTTGCGATATATGAATAGTTGACTGATGTTTTCCATGTAAAAATGAAATTGTTCAACATTGTGGATAGAGGGTTTTCATATCGTCCATGCATTCGAAGCAATGATGTTTTTGTGGATAAAAAGGACGACAAATATAGACCAAACCATAAGAGATGGTCTTCACAACGGTTAGCACTGAACCAAAAGTGGTTTTGCAAAGTCTATTGAGAAATAAAAAGAGGATAGAGGCAAGGAAAGTGGATCCCAGTCACTCAAAATTACTTAGAGTGAGTTTTTGAAATTCAAGGATCAAACAGAAGCAAGATTGGAAAGAATTGAAGAATTTCAGAAGCTAATCTTCAAAAACATTGTAAGATTGAGGACAGGACAAAGTGTTGACGAAGTGGTGATTCCTGAGCTTTCTCAAAGATTAATGCCCTCAAGCTCCACTGCTTCTCAACAAGCATAGATTCCACCAACTCAACCTACTGATGATCAACCCAAGGGACCTCCAAGTGCCTATAAATTGAATGAAGAAGTGAAGAAATGAGTAGGGAAGCAGTGGCATTGATGGTAGAAGAAGAGGAAGCATATGATTTTGAGCAAACACTTTTCGAGCCACATGTGATCAAGCAAAAATTCATTGAGGTCCAATTGGTCATAGTTGAGAATATTGGTACATTGGCTCAAACCATGCTTGAAGAATTCAAATATCATCTCAAGAACCAATTGCCGAAGTGGAAAAAGTTGAACCTCAATCATCCAATCCTGAGATGATGCAAGTCATCGACAATGCTTCAGGAAAATCACTTGCTATTATTCTTCTTGAAGAGTGTCCACCAGTCGAGAAGGTTGAGCAAAAATATTTGAATCTCAATGAGCCCACTGTTAGTGTATGCCTAAATCCCAAGACATTGTATTTCAGTTAGTTTATAATATAAAGTAATAATTTGTTCTTTTATTTTCTTGTGCAAATAAATTAACAAAGTATCCATGAATAGTTGTGGGTTCATGATGCAAGTGTGGTGACTTGGCAGTAAAACCT
>CAODLS011410193.1:0-13556 GCA_948243855.1 Flueggea neowawraea | reverse complement strand
AGCAAAAATCCATCTAAAGATGATAGTGGTGACGGTGGTGGGAGCTCTCAAGAAGGGAAGAGAAGGGGTGGGTCATCTTGTCACAGGTTAGAGACAAGAACTGGTTGCAAGGCTTTTATTAGGTTTAGTGTGAAGGATGGTGTTTGGACAGTCACTCATTTCCACCCGGAGCATAATCATGAGCTTACATCTCCGTGACAGCGGCATTTGCTTAAATCAGGAAGGTTGAGAAGAGAGTTTGCTAGGACAGGTGAGGATTTTGGGATGGTGAGTTTAGTTGAAAATTTGAAATTTGAAATTTTTGTTTTGGTTATGCTGATTTTTGCTGATGGTCTTTGTTCCTGCTGCATGTTCAGTATGCTATTAGCTGGAGGAAATTATGAGTTGGGAATTATATTCTTATAGGATTAAAGTTACTTGTTCAAAAAATTTTATTTCTGAAGGATGATTTTTCTCCTTATCAATCTATATATTGTGGATGATATGTTTTTGCTGTTGTTATGGATTGTGATTTGGGGTTTGATAAGAAGATGTCATGGCTTTTGACTGAAATTCGATGACTCTATTCTTCTGTTTTTATGGTTTCTCATACTTTTCATCAGCAAACAATCCCGAATCCCTTTATTGTTGAATTTGCTGTGGATTGTGTACCTAAAGCCTCCTTTCTGTTTAATTTGTTTGGATCTTTTTTCACGATGATTTTTTCCTTTTTTGCTTGTATTGAGTTTGATGCAGATATATGGTTATGGAGATTGTAGTTGTATGAACTTGTGATTCACCTTTTTGTACAAATATGCAGCTACGGGCGCAGAAAATGAAGGAGATAGTGTTGATGGAAGTGGCAAAGGTTGCTCTAGTTTCTCTTGGCAAGAAGATTACGATGATGATTTCATGGGGAAGGGTTGCATATAGTGAAGAAGAAGCATTTAGACTATACAATGAGTATGCCTTAAGAACTGGTTTTAGTGTTCGAAGAGGAAAACATAGATATCACCAGGGGACGAGCAAGATTAGCCCACTCGAGTTTTTATGTTGGAAAGAAGGTTTAAAAGTAGACGATGATCCAAATCAAGCTAAGAAGTCTGATAGATTGGAAACAAGAACTGGTTGTAAGGCAAGCATCCGATTCTCAGTGTCTTATGATGTATGGACTGTCACTCACTTTCATGCAGAACATAACCATAAACTTGCATCACCCTCAGAGAGGTATTTACTAAGATCAAGACGAGAAATAACAGATGGTAAACCAGGAAGCAAAGATACTAATACAAGTAAGAAGCAGGTTTCGTCTGATTTAAGCAAGGAGGTTGTAGGTGTTGAGAATGTTGGGTTTACAAAGGACTTCTGTAGTTATGTAAACAACAAAAAGATAGTACACATTAATGCTGGAGATTTGCAAAGCCTCCAGGATCATTTCAAGTGTAGGAAGGTACAGGATCCAATGTTTTCTTATGCAGTTCAATTAGACAAAGAAAATTGGATCATGGATTATTTTTGGAGAGATGGAAGAATGAGGTTTGATTATGATTTCTTTGGGGATGTCATGGTATTCAATACCACATACCATACCACCAAGTACAATATTCTCTGTGCTTATTTGTTGGGTTTAATCATCATTGGCAAAATGTAATCTTTGGCAGTGCGTTCTTGTCGTATGAGACTGTGGCTTCCTTTGTATGGCTGTTCAAATCATTTTTAGCATCAATTGGAAATCGGGCACCCAAGACTATCATCACAGATGAGGATCAAACAGTTCTAACTGCTGTAGCAGCAGTTTTTCCTACTTCTCATCATCGTATATCCTTGTCACAGGTTGCAAAGAAAGCTCCGTCCTTGTCAGAGCTACTGAATACAAATCGTGATTTTAAGATCATGTTTGATAAGTTGCATATGGGTTCTGATTCTGAGGCAGAATTTCATAGCACCTGGGATCAAATGGTGCAAAAGTTTAATCTTGGGGGTCAGGATTGGCTGAAATCTCTATATGAGGCTCGCCATAAGTGGTCATCAGCATTTGCAGGAGATACTTTCTTTTCTGGGATTGAATCTTCTCAAAGAAATGAGAGCACAATTTCTGTTTTAGAGGGTTTAGGAGATGCATCAATTACTTTGACCAATTTTGCACTTGCTTTCGAAAATATTGTTTCTAGCATGTGATCAAATGAACTAGCGGAAGAATTTTGCTGCAATCAGGGTGCAACTTCAGTTGCTGTAAGTAAAAGTTCTATTTTAACCCATGCATCCAAAGTTCACACATAGGATCTATAGTTATTTTGAGAAACAATTTCTTAATTGTCTTGCGACGACATGGGTGTAGAATGCTTCCAGTGGACCAATCTCAACCTTTCAGATTACTGAAGAAGGCAACTCTCAGGTTTTCTCTGTACAGTTTGATACTTCCAATAATGGTCTTAGATGCAGCTGTAGAATATTTGAGTCAGAGGGAATCTTGTGTTCTCATGCTTTGAGAGTTTTAAATGTCGAGTGTTTGAGTGAAATCCCCAGGCAATACATTTTGAAACGTTGGACGAATGAAGCGAGAAAAGGAACAACGCCATTGAAGAAAGGGCTTTTTCAGATGTAAAGTCACGTGAAAAGGAGTTGGTATGGCATAATAGTATGATACGGATAGCCTTTGACATTCTTGATAAAAGTCAATTCAAGGCTGGTACCAGACAACTTTGCCAAAAGAAATTGTTAGAAATTGAAGATGCTATTGAAAGAGAAGTTGCAAGACTGAAGTTGGGTGAAAACGAAAATGGTGCTCTCAGTGAGCTTGAGCCTGGCAAGAAAATGCAACGAGCTGTTGATGAAGTGAATGCTTGTTCAATCCAATGCCTGCAGGGCAGACCCTGGAACGAAATGCTATGTGAAAACCTGTACTACTACCTCATATATTTTACATAATAGATGATCAATGGTTTTCATTTTAAATGGTTGACAATACTAATTATAGTTTCCTTCCTTGAGTCTGGTGTTGTAATTATGTTCTGTTAAGACATTAGATTTTTTTTTTTGTGATCAACATATTGCCAGTTTCGTCTTGATTGCAGGCATTGGAGTTTTCTTTTCATTCTGTATTCTGTTTCATAAATTTCCAGTCTTTGTAGTAATTAGGACCAGTCATTAGCGTTAATCTGGTTTATTGTTTTAGATTTATCCGGAGTGGACATATCAGAAAGGATGAGAAGGATTGCTCCATACTTATTGAGGATATCAACTGCACCATCTGTCCATACTGCAAACATGCAAGTCATTAGAATACAACTCGTCTCATCCGTAAATGAATTTCCCTGATTTTGGTGCCAGTGCTGGAATGTATTTACTGGCCATGGTCTACGGAATTCATCCCCCGAATCATCGATGCCGCCGAATCTGGCACCTGTTATTTATAGTGTGAATATCCTGCTGCTGCTGTTTCTGTTCTGTATTTAGCTTCAGATTTCTGATTTCCTGCTGTTTCTCTTCTTCGAAATACAGTCTTTCTTCCCTGATCAACCCTTTTCATAGTTCTTCATTCTTTTTCAGTTTTTCATAACAACAGAACTGTTGTTCCTAACTCGATAGCGACTCATGGCTGCCCTTCTGTAATTCATACAGATTATATAAGTGGAGCTGAAGTTTCAAGCATTTATCCGGAGAGTACGGAATAAATACATTTCATGGAAAGACTACATAGCCATTTAACCAAAAATAATAAATAAATGGTACTGAAACTATTGTGCCTTTCACTGAAGTTAACTTGATCCTTATTACTTGCATGCACCATTCGAACACACTACTGAACCTATGAGTAGAAAAGGCACATGAGAGAGAAAAATATCATCGACTGAGAGAACCAGATCAAAACACGAACAGTTTGTTCGAACAAACTTAGAACAATTTCTAATAACAATGCATCGATCTCGAAAGGTAACAAGGACTCTCACAAGGACAAAAGAACCAAATTAACTCAGCTCGTATTCCATTAAAAAGCAAGATACCACCTTTTCTGATTACGTAACTTTTTCTGGTAACAAAATAATGAGGCAAAGACAACAGATCTCATATTGATCAACCCATAAACCAGCTAGACGAAGAACCATGAAACATGGCACGAGAGAATAAACCAAGTGCGTCAAGCATTAGTAACAAAACATGGCACCATCTAAGGGAACTTTTCAGAGGAGCATGAGATGGGACGAGGTACCAGGTAAAGAGAACATATCTCTCTTTCTCATGGAATAGCTTATAAAACAAGCAAATGAACGAGAGGAAGAGAGATACTCCCTTATGAAGTAGCCTAAAAATTAGGCAAATAAAAAAGCAGTAACAATTTGAGTAAGCAACTTAACAATGAAAGATAAACCTTATCTGTTATATGCCAATACTTGTTTAACTAAGTTCCTTTGTGCGTCAACAAGCACTAGTTTATCTCAGTTCCTTTGGTGTGTTAAGCATTATCCTGTGTACTAGGCCATTAAACAACAAGCCACCACCCAAGGGTACCATTGAGAATAACATGAGATGGGACAAGGAACAAGAGAGAAGAAATGTCTTACTGATTACACATAGAAACATGCTGAACGACGGATGAGGAACGTCAATCCATTATCTTTGACTAATAATATAGCATCTTCTGAAAGGGGCAGGGACATGAGGAAAAGATCAAACTTCTTCATGATCAGTATAAAATACAGGCACATGAAGATTAATGGACAAGATAAAGTTCTTGTCTAATAAGCTCCAAAATACAGATTTATGTTGCTTCCCCGCAACTTTATAGCATTTTAAGCCCTTGTATTAGCACACTAAAGCAGTAAGCCACAAGCTTGTCTTACTTAACTGAATAGAACAGAGCACAAATAACACAGCACAAATTAAGAAACATTTTTGTTCTTAACAAAATCATTTCTGTTCAATAATAAGGCAAACACTGAGCTATTCAGTTTAAGGCACATTGACGGGGAAATTTTTTTTCTTGCTGATCAAAACCCGGGTGAGGAAAGATCATGAACCACAGACAATTTTTTTTAGCAGCCTACCCCATCGAACTATTTACCATCAAGGGAAACAATTAAGAAGAAAAGGGCACTAAGGGATGGGCAGGAAAACAGAACAGATCTGTTTTTGAAGACAGTCAGCGACGGGAATTTGTTGAGCAACTTGGCCACGAAATGGGATTTGTTGTCTAATAGGCTCCACAAAACATTAGTACTAGTTTGTTTCAGTTCCCCTCATGTATAATCATTACTAGTACAGTAGTACTAATTTATCTTTTTTTTCGCAGTAAGCACAAGTGAAACCCATTAAACAACAAGTCACCTTGTCACATGGCAAGGCATCTATGAATAAGGGACAAGAGATGTAATGTAGAAACAGGCACATTGAAAAGTAGAAAAATCAGCAATTGACTGTCTGATAGGCTATAAAAATACGGAATTATATCAGTTGTCTTCGTATGATAAGCACCAGTACTAGTTTTATCTCAGTTCCCTTTGTGCCAAGCACCAGAACTGATTTAACGCAGTTTCTTTTGCGCACTGATCACTAGTTTACCCTTTAAGCAACAAGCCACCACTTAAGACACTGATAGTTCCAAATTTTAAACAACGTTGCTTGGTCATTATTTTGTCAGGAAATTAGAAATGTTTCCTTTACCCAAAAACTAAATTCCAACAATCCCTTTCCCTTTTGAATGAACTGGAGCTTGAATGAATTGGAGAAGCAAATATAGGCTATCCAAAAGCACAAATAAATTCATTAAGCAATCACACAAACACACAATAACTTTTAACGTGGAAAACTTCGTCAAAATGAAGGATAATAACCACAACACTTCTATCCGGTCCAAAGAAAAAGGTCTGCTATAACCCAACAAAGTTTACAACAGCACAAATTGAAGGTGCATCAAACAATCATAAACAAAACCACAACTCCAAATAACAAAAGAGAATAACAAGAACAAACAGGGGCGTCGAATTTGAGAGCAACCAATGACATTCTGACCTTAAAATACTGACAAAAAATCATTCCAATCAGACCATGAATGCCTTTCTGACCGTAGAGTTTGATCAAACTCGCCAATGCTGAAAACAAACCCACACAGCTTATGTTCCCGACACTATAACTTAAAATCCAGCTGTTAAAATCCACCGTTCAGATTGGAGAACACATAGAGACAAACATGTCCATCCAAATCAGCTCGATTTAGACCACAGATGCCCTCCGAAAGATGATTAGATGAAGCTGGCTATGTGAGGATCTCTCTCAAAACTCTCTCTCTCTCCTCTAAAGTGCCTGCACAAATGACAAACTCTCTTGCCACATATGGCTGCTGGAGCACTCTCCATAAAGCTCTAATGGCTGCACAAAATGGACCTCTTAAAATTTTGAGTTATTTCATATAGAAAGGGACCCAAAGCTCAACAAATTAATTGCTCAAAAACCCCAAAATTGGTTCGGTATAACATTCAAAAGTTCGTCTGTCATTCAATGGCAAGAAAATTGATTCAAGGTGGTGTCATTTTCTGCTTAACAAGTGGAACAACTCAACGATCTTCATACATGTGAAATGCGCAGTATTAATTCCTGCAAAACCAAGGCAGATATTAGTTCTGACAACAAAATTTATCTCACAATCTAAACATCAAATGTTATTATCCAATGACTAGCCATAGAAAGTATTAAAAAATGAATTGTAAAGAATCAGAAGCCTAATACAGAAAAAAGTACCAGAAGCGTATGCTTGTTTACTCTATAGAGGTCAGTTAATTTACCCTCCAACAGAAGAAAAAATATAAAACACAACCAGACGAACTTCAAATTAAACACAATGGAAGTAGTGAAGAAATTTTCTTACTCAAAGAACATCGTCGCTAAACTTCCAATTCATTATGTAATCCAAAACACACGCCAAGGAATGAGCTCAACATCAAGCTGATAATTCATTAAGTTTACCTACTAAAAAGCAGAAAAAAGAATAATCAGACATAGCGAAAGAGGTGGAGATTGTTAATCTAATCTATGAACACTAATTTTAACTAAAAAAAATATCACAACACAGGATCTAAACAGGTTGCAGTGTGTTAGTGAAAATATACCAAAATTTCCCATAGAGTAAAGCAAAAAATTTACATTGAATTTCACTGCTACTGACTTCTCACCAATGTTTTGAGGGTTCAAACGTTGGCTTGCTTTTTCCTTTGCCAGTCTTTTATAATGTAAGAGAAATCAGAAGAACAGAAGCTCCAAGCCCCTCTTGCTATGCTCTTTGTCTGCTATCCAGGCAATATTAATTCACAGATCTGAATAAAATCAACCAGATGTTGCAGTGTCTTACAGTTTAACATCAACTCTGCGAATAAAATCAAATGCGAAGCAACTTCTTGAGAAGCTGACAAATCATCCCTAAACAACAAACAGAGCATGAATAGGTTAAGTAAAGATTGATAACAAGATCAGTGTATCAAAGGGAAGAAAACACCTGAGGTCAAGCTACTATGAGGCCAACTTACAAGTGAATCAATGGAACAAAAACTCTATTGAACTTCACCCACCACATAAAGATTTCACATTTAGTTCATATTTTTATGAAGATTTCACTAAACAATCCAGCAATTGGTAGTGTGACTGAGAACTGCAACAAGAAAATAGCATATAGAATAAGAAAAACAACTGTGTGTACCAAGGGAACCAAATGAGTTGCAAGTAAAAACAAAATATTATAATGCATTGCCTGTGTTGAATTTAAAACATTGGACTGACGCATTCTTTACCTGTATAAATTGATTGATTTTTTTCAAAATAAGAGGCAAACGTGTAACTGATGAACAACATGTCACCACCTACAAAGACAAAATGTGAATTTTAACAGAGACTGAATATATATAAGTGCTAGGACCAAGAAAGTTTGAGTTTAAGAGAGACTAATGCACCTCTAAATAGATATTTGAGAATTTGTTGGACGGTTTAGGTCTTGTATGACTTTACCACCTATTTTTATACAAGAAATGTGAGAAATATTGGACCATTCAGGACCATCAGTGCATCTTTCCTTCAGAAGGGGACATTCGTAAATGTGTAAGCTTGTTAATTTGGAGAGGCGTTGCATGGCTGCTGGCAGAGTCTTCAAATTCTTGCACCAACTAATGGAGAGGCTTTCAAGAGATGAAAGGTTGTCCAGCCAATCTGGCAAGTTTTCCACTCCACTGAAAAACCATATTCCCAACTCTCTAATGGAATTGAGGTGTTGAAGTTGATGAGGCAGTGACTTCAGCTTTTCCCACCCATATATCTTTACTATTTCAAGGGAAGGATTACTGAGGGGATGGATTGAATTGAGAACCGGCATTTCCTCCAATTCTTTTGAGAAACCACCCCACTCTAGTTTCTTCAATTGGGTGAGGGAGCTGATGATATCGTCAGCAATGGTGGTCAACCCTCTACAATATTTGACAGTTAATTCCTTAAGAGACTTGCATAATTTTATCTCAGCAGGAAGACTGCTTAATTTATCACACCTCATAATGTACAACTTCTCAAGACATGTGAGTGCAGAGAGAGAATGTAGAGACAAATCACTCAAGTTGGAACAAAAATCAATTTTTAGTATCTGAAGAGATGTAAGAGATGATAGTGTTGGGATTGACTGTATTTTTAGTGGTCTCACACATCCTACTATTTCCAGATGTTTAAGAGATGATAGTCCACAAAATGCATCTGCTGGCAAATTTTCAAAATCGCTAATTACGAGATTTTCAAGAGACTTGGGAAACTCTTCAACTATTTCAACAACCCCAACTATCTTCACAACCTTCACAGAGGGTAGTCTTCTACGTAACGCATATGCAAACTCAGGTTCATTATGAATCGAACCATTGATTGTGAGACTTTGAAGAGACGTCAAGCTTATAGGAAGATGTGTTAAATTAGTACACCCATCAATGTACACGTTCTTCAGAGATTTCACTTCTTGATAGCTCCGAATAGCCACCAAATTTGCACCCAAACAAGACTTGTCTATTTGCATACCAATTACAGATGACGTCAAATGGCTTAAAGGAACGCTTGTCAAACAGGGGCAGCCTTCAATGCACAAATCTCGCAGTTTAGGAAATGCTTCTGCTCCTACTGGGCTCCTCCATTCAACTAAACTCTTCATTTTCTTTATGGGGAATTCTGCGAGTGCCGGAAACAAAGTAGCCCTGTTGTTACTAATTTCCCCATAAAATTCACTGCCCATGAATTTCATGTTATCCATCTCTTCCACCACAAGAACTTTCAAGTTACCAAGATGCCCAAGGGTTGGCATTGTCTCAAACTTCTTGCAGTGCTTCAATTCCAAACTCATCAGTTTATCCAATTGAGACATCCATTGAGGAAATTGCTTGCCCATGTAACACTCGACTGTTAAGCTCAGTATGTTTCGAGGAGGTTGCAGACTTTTCAACACTTCTTCATGGTTGCACTCCCTAGAAGAGGAAGAAGAATTCTCTCTTTCGTTTTCTTCAACTTCCTTCCATATTAATACCAATTTGGATAATTTCTTCTTCTCCAATTTTGCTCGTTTTGCTTCTTCTCCATCTCTCACATGCTCCAGATTAAAAAGCACCAATTCACCTCTTAATTCATTTAAGCCTTCTAATTCGTAGATTTTATGACCCTCTTCTACTCCCACAACAAAAAAAGGCAACGTTCGGAGGCTAGTGAGGCATCCCACTTTTGAAGGCATTAAACTCTTATCATCGAAGTGGATATGTCGTAGGCTCACCAAATTTCTTATGTTGATGGGCAGCTTCTTGAGACTCCTGCATTTAAGGAGTCTTAACGTCTGCAAATTATAGAGCTTCGTGATGGACTCAGGCAGCGCTTTTATGCTTTCATTCCTTGAGACGTCAAGATATCTCAAATGCTTCAGCTTTCCAATTGCAGAAGGTAGCTCTTGGAGTTTAGAATCAGACATGTCTAGAGATCGCAGCCTTTTGAATTTAGGCAAGATTGGAGAGACATCAACTTTGGAGAACACAGAACGTAATTTTCCTGCTCGATCTGTGGTCAATTCTGGAACTTCTTGAACTCTAGACACTTCATTGCATGCAAAGTTCAAGCATCGACCATCACATGTTTTGAAAATGTAACCTGATCTGACTGGTAACATTTCGACGTTAGATACAAACAAGGCAAGATCATGTAGAAGGTCATGCATTTGACATGCAATAATGTTTCCCCAAGCATCCACTTGAATATTTTGGAAAAAGGAATTGGCAATCAGGCTATTGAAATACTCCTCACCAACGTCTTCCATTGATGATCTTGTGTTTGTACCTGTATTTGTTGATGTTGCATTCAGAAACTCTTCAGCCATCCAAAGTTTATTTAGCACTTCCTTTTCTAATACAAAATCTTTAGGAAAAAGTGAGCAGTAGGCAAAACACCTCTTCAGAGGTAGGCGAAGATGATCAAAGCTTAATTTCAACACAGAAAAGATTCTATCTTCACCAATTGCTTCCCACGCATTATTGTCTTTGATGGATAACCAAAATTCTTTGTCCTTACTAGAACACAATGTGCCTCCTTGAAGCTGCGCAGCCAATGGTACCCCTCCACATTTTTCTGCCATTTCGGCACCCATAATCTCCAACTCTTCGGGCATTGATTCTCCCCATTTCTCAAGCCACTTATTTTTTATGATGGACCAACATGTGTCATCCGGTAGCTCTTTCAACTCCACCCAATGTTTAGTAGCAGTGTCCATCACCCTTGCAACTTCCCTACTCCTTGTCGTGACAATAACAAAATTACCACGTCCTCCGCAGATTATCTGCAAACGTCTATTCAGACTATGACACTTCTGGGGATCTTTATTCCACACATCGTCAAGCACAAGAAGAAACCTTTTATTTTTCAATTGCTCTTGGAGATGATGAATTATGGCATCAATGCTGCTTAGTCCACCCGTGCCTTTGTCTAGTTTCTGCAACATCTCTCCTAAAATCCTCTCATCATCAAAGGATTCAGAAACGCAAACCCACATTGTCTTTTCAAAAAGTTTCTTCTCTTTCACTTTCTCAAGAACCAATTTGGCCAAAGTTGTCTTTCCAAGACCACCAAATCCAACAACAGAAACAACAGTTAGAAATGGTGGTTCGGATGAGCCTACCTCCAACATGCCGATGATTGCTTCAACTTCACTTTCTCTCCCAATCGGCGTTTCTGATTTGTCAAGACGGGAGTCAGTCTTAGGTCGATCTGGCTGGCTATCCACAGCACCTTCATGACTTGCATCTGCTGCGCTTCGAATAGCCTGTTCTTCTCCGGCTTGGTTGACAATAGCAGCCAGGGACTCGTTGATCTTCTTCACTTTGGCAGCCATTTTCAGACGAAATAAAATGGGATTGTTGCGAGAAAAGAAGCAGCGTACCTTCCGCTTGCGTCGATCTTGAATCTCTACTTGGCGGCGGAGAGTCTCATAAGAAAACTCGTCCAGCACATCTTCAGCAGAGTAAACCACTTCTTGGAGCTCCCGCAACCAACGCTTCACACGTTCGTTTATTGCTTGCTTGTCCTGGGCATCTTGCAACACACCTTGAATCATCCTTGCTGACTTACTCAGCTTCTGGAGCTCCTTCTTCAATCTTGACGCTCGAGAAATCCCATCAATGGCAGTAGAACCCAACTTCATCAAAATTTCCTCGATAGCAAAAGTAAACAAGAACTCAGCCCCCATTTGTGCTTCGCCTAAGTTTACAGGTCTAGATCTAATTGGAGATAATGGGTTTGAAATGTCATGGAAATTTGCTGCTTACAGCTTCTGGAGATGTGGTTTCAACATTTTCCTAAGTGGGGTCAAGTGCAATTGTATTGCTGTATCAGTGACAGACTTAAAGTTGACAGCTGGAAGGCGACGTTACTTTAATGGCACTACTTTTTTTATTTTTGCAAAAAAGCTCTTTTTTTTTGCAGTGTTTATTTTATACCCAAATTTTCGAGAAAAGATCAAAACAACAAATAAAATAGATTTTAAAATAGTTAAATAATAATATAATAAAAATAACAGGCGTTATTTAGGACGGAGAAATCCTTTTTTTAAGAGGAGATTTATAAATTTTCTTTTAAAAAGAATTACAATATAAATGTTGCTTGAATGGCTCCAATAATGCAACCGTATTTCTTTAAATTTTTTGAGGAACAATTATTTAAAAAAAGTTCAAGTATTTTTAATCAATTTTAACTCTTTTTTTTTTTAATTTAACCATTTTCTTTAATATGATATGGCACGGGTTTTTTTGAGCGTTTTGTTAATGCTTCTAAACTGCGTCTAACTAACATTAGACTAATTTTCAGCTTAATAACTAGTCAAATTTTTTCGCTTAAGATACTCACATTTTTTGACTAAATTTTGATAGTGATACGTCAACTAGTATTCTTTATAGAGTTTTTGTTGATGACTTTTTTATTGTGGTCATTAGATAGAGAATATCTAATCTAACTATTGAATTTAAGAAAGAGGGTTTAAAATTAAATAAAGAGGGTGTATAAATGATAGAATGTGGAAATATTTTCACTTTAAAATCTCAGCAATGAACAAAGAAGGACAAAAAAACAAGAATTTGCTGCCGAATAAGGAGCAAGTTTTCTCACTTCTGCCATATTTTAAAGTTTAGTTTGCTGCGATAATTTTTTTATCTCTACTAGTCTTATATTGAGAAGAATTTAGTTCTATTTTTATTTCTTTTGTACAAAAAATATGAAAGAGAACTCATTGATCTTGAAGCAAGGAATATTGAAGTTTTTGACAAAGAAACTTAAAATAAAAGTATATGTTTTAGTTATATTTGTTGAAATGAGTTATATTTATTTTAGTAAATTACATTTATATTTATGTAGATAACAAGACGTGATTTTGAAAAGTTAAATCTGTTGATCTAAACATAATTTTGAAGGTTTTGCCATGTGAAAAACGCATTAATATTGAAGAAAATGAAAAAATAGTGCAGTATAAAAATTGTGAGTACAAGTTAAATAATCTATGTAAATGATCAGGGATTGAAAAAAAAATGGTGCTAATAAAAGTTGTTATTTAATTTTAATTGCTTCGCTTAAGGCTACATACAACGGGGCTAAGAATGGGGCTACTGTTCCTAATCATATAGACCGGGACGTGTTAGGCCCCGCATCTGACATTTTTATTTTTTTAAAAAAATCAAAATTTGATCGTTGGATCGTTTTGATCCAATAGTCAGATTTACTCTAATGGTAATATTACCGTTGGAGTATCATTAAGGCCTGAAAAATTACCCTTTGGTCCCTAATGGTTAGTTTTACCCATTTTTTTTATAAATACCCCCCTAAACACATTTTTTTTCTATCATTTCTTCACTTCGAACACTCATTTCTCTCTCCAAAACTCTCTCAACTCTTAAAATTTCTCTCTATACTCTCAAATTATTCTCACTCTAATTTTTTTCCCTAAAATTATGAATCACAACAATGAAAATACTCAATCCTCCCAACATAATAATCCATCAAATTTTGCCAACTACCGATATTTTGAAAATAATCCATCAAATTTTCCC
>CAODLS011410172.1:0-19592 GCA_948243855.1 Flueggea neowawraea | reverse complement strand
AGGATTATTTGATAGATGCTCCTGTATCTGCTGGAGATGGCTTTTCTTTCAGTGGAGGTGCTTTTAGATACTGAAACTCTTCTAAAGCTTTAATTTTGTTCTTTAGAACATATATAATGAAGTTGTCAAGTTAATGTGGCTCTTGGCTTTGGACAGGTAAATATGTAGATGGTCCTAGCCCATCTGATGAATGGTTCAAACAGGGAAAGTTTGTAAGTTTTTCTTTTCCATTTGATCCGAGTACGACTTCAGTATCATTCGAGTAAAGATTATTGATATTTTGAGGGCCTGTTTGAAAATATCGTTTGATTCTTAAAAAAAAAAAAACTGTAGGTGAAGGCATATCCTGTTGGTGGTTCTGGTGAGAAAGCAAAAGATCCAATTTTCGGACTCCAAATGGGATCTGCATCGCAATCCCAGGGTGATGTTTTCAGGTGCAAATTGGGATCCGTGTTCTAGTGCAGATAATTTTAAGTTTGCCTGTTTCTGTAGTAATTTCATGAATATATGTCAGGTTTATTTAATGTTCAGAAATTGAGTTTCAATTGTTTGCAGGGATTACCGATTGAAACATGCTCTATGTATGTAATTTTGTGCAATAGATGGTTTTGTGTCGAAACTGGGAATGCTGATAATCACACAGTTATACTCATCCATGGTTTTCCTTCACAAGTAAGTTCTTTCATCAATTATGCATATGTTAATAACAATTAATTTATACTGTAGTTCTGTTTCATTTCAATTCTGATCGTGTTAAAGTTCATAGAAGAATGCTTATATGTTTCAATTGTGTCTCGGAACAATTATATGTAACGAGAGCTTCATTCTGTCTCAGGCATATTCCTATCGGAAAGTTCTTCCCTCGCTGTCCAAAAACTATCGTGCTTTTGCTTTCGATTGGCTAGGTAATATCATAATCAGTTTGCAGTTGATAAAAAGTTCATTTTTGCTTCAGAAGCAAAAATGAACTTTAAGCAATGGTGAAGATAGAAATTCTGACAGGTTTATTTCTATCAGGTTTACATACAGTATATAAGAGGTAACATGAGGACATGTTTTGTGTTTCTTTTGCAGGCTTCGGATTTTCAGACAAGCCTCAACCGAGATATGGATTTGACTACACTTTAGATGGTAATTGCACAATCAACCTTGATAGCAGAATGGAATAATCAAAAGATTTGTTGCATGTAGTGCGAAAACCAAGAACAAGAATGATGATTTGAGTTATTTGTGTTGTGCATTTCAGAATATGTATCATCCTTGGAGTCATTAATGAATGAAGTCGCCAAAGATAAATTCTCACTTGTTGTGCAGGTAAGTGTTCATTCATTCTAAAAAGCCTCAGTTTATAAGTAAAACTGAATAATATTTTCATAAAAATTGTGTTGATCGAAGAGAATCTAATCTCTGATGATTTCTGCCAGGGCTACTTCTCCCCAGTTGTAGTAAAATATGCTAGCAATCACCAGGAACGGGTTAAGAATCTGATACTTCTGAATCCACCTGTATGGAATTCCTAAACCTCCACTATTTTGATCTTGGACATTCTTTTCGCCACGCTATTTAATCACCAATATTAATGTTCTTCTTGTGACTATCTTAAGGTCACAACCAAACATGCCAATCTACCGTCAACTTTGTCAATATTCAGCAACTTCTTACTGGGTGAAATTTTTTCTCAGGTAGGAAACTTTCACTTCCTAACCTCCATGCCAGGCACAGCTAAAGAATGTCTGTCTTGGTTTCTTTGTGTTACCCAAGTATCTGTTTTCTTTCTATAACTAAACATTTGGTTTCTTTTCTTTGCAATTAGGACCCTCTGAGGGCCAGTGACAAAGCCCTGACAAGCAGTGGTCCTTACAAAATGAAAGAAGATGATTCAATGGTCTACAGAAGACCGTATCTTACATCTGGTTCGGCGGGATTTGCGTTGAATGCAATTAGCCGTGCAATGAAGAAAGAACTTAAGGTAAGTTCAATATATTATTTCTTGTCTTCATTTCAGTTTATTAGGATCAGAGAGGAGTTGCGTTGCTCTTGATTTTGCATTATGATGGAAAGATTAAGGACTTGCACTTGATAGACTTATGTGGAAGAAATGAGGAGAATACTGTCAGATAAAGATTGGAAAGTCCAAACAACAGTTTTTTGGGGGCAGAGGGATCGTTGGTTGAACTACGATGGAGTTGAAGAATTCTGCAAGAATTCACTTAAACTAACTGAGCTTCCAATGGTAGAGAGCATTTTCTTTTTTGTGCATATATTTACCTTCTGTTCGTTTTCAGAAATTACAGTTTCTCCAATCTGCAGGCAGGACATCACGTACAGGAGGATTGCGGGGAAGAACTTGGAGGGCTTATTTCTGGAATTATTAGCAAGAGCATAATTTGATTATGACATCATATTCACTGCCAAGCATGATTTTTCTTCTTTCTGTTTTTGTCAGATTTATGTCCTGTAAGTATACAAGTTTCTGCAGAATAAGCTGTAGTTAGTATGTGTGATATGAAGATTATAATAACGCATCTTTCCAACAGTTATCATCGTTAATGGCTTCTTTCATCTATTTCTGAAGATCTCCAGCTCAACATATGACCATTTCCTCACCTACAAAGATTCAGCAACAAAAAGATTAGTATTTCAATTTAGACTGCACCATTTTCGGAATTCTGCAAGGCCAAAAGTTCTGATGCCCGAGTTTCTTACCGCTGATCTACTGCCAGTAGAATGTTCCTTTGCCGATGATTTTTCCTGAAAATTCAGAAAGGTTAAGATTTGTAATAACGTTTGCGATTATCATCAAATGCAAGTCTTGGACTGACCTTTTCTGTTGCAGAACCACCAAAAGTTGGAATACCATAATGAGAAATATACTCAGAATCTACAATTCCAATATTCTTGGTTCGGTCACCCTGTCAAACAATTGTATACAGAATCTGTAAAAACACAGAAGAAAGTACCAACAAGAAGATTGAAAGATTGCTCAATTTTTCTCAGTAAAAAGGACTAAGGTTAATTTGCTGAGCGCAAAAACCAAGCTGAAAATCCAAGCCCCAAGCATGAACCAGGTCATTCTGACAAAACAAAAAAGGAAAGGAACGTGAGAATCATTTGAAGTACTCATTGATGTTGATCAGTACCTTCTTCATCAAAAAATTTTAAGTAACCTATCACATTAAACCTTATCAAAAAAATAGTTAGAAGGGTTAAATCCAAGCTTAATTATACCTGAATCATATGCCATGCACATCTCCAGGACGCTTTCGAAAACGCAGGCGCCATCATCTCGACAAATCTGCGTTGACAGTCCTATTGCAGAGAATTACATTTGAACTTCAAGCAAAACAAAAATGTGAAAAAAAAAATGTACCCCGCACATGGAGGACCTGAACTGTGTTCATTACATTTTGCATTTCCAAGTCTTGCTCTTACCCATCTGTTAAGAGAAATCCCCCAAATTGAGATAAAAGAAAATGATATAAAGAAGCATCAATTGAAATCAAAGCATCCTGACAATGGCACGGCTAAAACGTATGTTATGCATGCTGCAGAACCGAACCGATATAAAACCTGACGGACAGGCCACCATAATATTTCAAGTAATCAGAATTAGAACATTCAAGCCATGATTTACATATAACTAATGCAAAACCTGTGTACTCTGGATCCAGGTTGTCTCTTTGTGAGTTGATGATGAACTTCTGAATTGTTCGGATCAAGAGCAGGCTGTGATATCTCAAGCCCTTCTTCTCTAACAATAGAAATATATCTGCATTTTCATCAACAGAAATCAGTATTTTCATTTTTGACTTAAAAATGACCATCCTTTCATCAAGGATATCAGTTTAAAAAAAAGAAGAAGAATCTGTGCATTGTGCTGATATGTTTCTTTTTAGTTACAAGCGGAGTTAAACCTCTTAAATTAACAACGTACAGATCCAACCAGTTGAGCTAACTTCAACTTACCTTGCAGAATTAAAATTGTCCACTCCAAGATCTTCATCCCACAGAAAGATATAGTCATACTCCGACACGATGTCAGGATGTAAAAAACGCTTTGCAAACCACCTAAGTATTGAACAATCAGTTCTCAGACAGTAAAAATGTTTCTGTTGAACTGAAAATTTTCAGTTTGAACATACCATTTGGTTTGGTTGATCGCAGAAACATGTATGGCGCAATGATTCCATTCTAAATCATACCATAAATCGACAACTTCATCGTAATGGAATAGCATCACAACAAAATCACTTTCTGGAAACTGTCAAGTCCAAGAAAAATTAGTAAACTCTGATGTCAGTGAAGGAATGAAAATCGTAGTATGCATATTCTGTTTCTACCTTCTTGAGAATTTTGTTTACACTCTCTTTTTGATTTATTCCAACTGCCATGGCTAGTAAGCTCTTCGATTTTTCTGGGTTCTCAACAAAAAGAAGATCATATTCACATAAGAGAATTTTTTTTTACAATAATTCTGAATTACAGTACGAGTCAACCATTTCTTTTTTTTGTTTACCTTTGTATGATGGCCCCATAACGGCCGCATTTCCAATTCAGACGCCACAGAAATTATACCTCTCGGCAGTTTCTCAGTTCCAGCAGGCTTCTGTTGAGTGCATAAAGCAAATACAATATCATAATGAAATTACAATCTATTCAGTTGGAGCTAAAAAAATTACGCAGAAACCGAATAAAATCATTAAATTTTGTTTTTCCATCAATAATTAAACAAACCTCACAAGTCTTCGTAGTAGCCTGCACAAGACCTGTAAATGTCCGTTCTGGCAGCCTCTGTACATAGATAAACAGCCTTCATCAATTTTTACACTTTTTTTTTGATAAGTCAATTAATTGCTCCCACCAAAATTCAAGCCCTCTAACACTTGACAGTAGAGTTGACTCCAGTACTATTGAATGTAGCTCATTGCTGTCACTTCAAAATATTTGAAGAATTATATGTCAGGATTAGTAAAGATTGGTTTGCATAATCTTTACCTGTTTATAACCCGTCCCTAAAACCGCACTTCCAATCAAGAAAGCTTTAGACAGCAAGAAAACTGTTGGAAGAAGACGGCGAAGACATTGAAGAAAACACGGTTTCTGCTCCTCGGAATCAACCTTGCAAGATTTCTGACATTGGGTTAATTAGCTAACATTGATTAAAACGAGAAACATACACATGACTATGTCCTTTTTTCATTCAAAACAAAAGTCCAGACATAATAAACTGCATACATGTGAAGTTGACATGTTCATGTTGTTGTTGGTTGTTGCGAGAATGAGACGAAGCTAGGGGACGATGTAGTGTGTTATACATAAGGAAGAAAGAGTTTTAGTACGTTATTTGGAGTGGAAGTGCAAAAGTTGTGTCAGGAAACTGAAAGCTGAATGTTTTGTGTTGTAAACAAACTCCAAACTTCATATTGGACCAGAAATTAATGTACCGTGATCTTGGCGTGACACGACGGGCCAAATCACATGGTCCTCTCGTGAGTTGCCGCGACACATAAAGAACAATTACCGATGTTTGATAGACTAGTAAACTGGCCTCAAGTGAATAAAGAGTAATCTGTATTGACTTGAGAGGAAAAAAGGATTATTAAACAATTTCCCGAAAAAATCTCAAGTGAAGATACAAATATTATCTGAAAATAATATATTTTCCTCTATTATTTTTAATAACAATAATATTATATTATCTGTTTTTTCGTTGGGTCAACTCAATTAAATTGATAAAAATTTAGTACCATTACTTAAAAAAAATGACACATGTGCACTTTATTTGAAAACTAATTGCAACCAAAGACATTATAAATATCCTACTTTCAACTATAAATGTTTTTGCAATTTTATCTGCGTATCTAAATAAACAGACGTGAAACCATTTTCAAATATCTACTTTCAAATTTTTTAGTGTGTAATTAATTAGTTACATGTTTCCTTTTTTTCCTCCACATATTTAGGGATGTGCTTAATAATTATCCCATTATTTAATTGTGACAACTATTTTTTTTATCTCTTTAATGGTATAATATTTGAATTCTCACGTATATTTTGTTGAAAAATAAAAATAAAATTGCAACATCATCAATTGTTAAATACACATAAAAAAAATAACTCAACAAAAGTAGGAAACATAAAAAACTATATATATATATAAATGACACTGTATGTCATCTTTTCATAATTTAATTTCACAAATACAACCTAAAGCACTATAATATATGAAATAAAACACTTTTATTTTTAATTACAACAATAATAGATTATTTAAACAATTTTTTTATTTTTCTCTCCCTTCAAACTAGAGATGTTGCTGGTTTCAGAACCGGCAGTTCCGTTTTTTGGAATGGAAGAACCAGAACCAAATCGGTTCCAGTTTTAATTGGTTCAACCGCTAGTTCAGGTTCGTTTTAGTTTCCTCTTTTTTTTTTCAAAAAAATTATTTTTAACCCTTTATTTTATTTCGTCAATTATTTTTCCGGTTTGTAAATTTTGTTATATTGAATAATTAACTATAGTACTAATAATATGCTGTAATCCAATTTTTTTAATAATTTTCAAATAAATTAACTATTCTAGTAGTAATTAAATCACATAATTTTAAACAAAAAAAGTCATTATATTTTATTATATGCCCTCACTTGTGGGGAAGAATAACGTGGTTATAACACCGAATTTAATTATACAATTCAACAATTAACAATACATTATAAATTAAAATACAAAGTAAAAATGAAAAAAAACTAAACTAACTCTCGTTGTTAGAGTCAGAAGTGTTTGTTGTGTAAGCACCATCAAAGAAATCCTCACCTTCGGATGATGATGAATGGAGTTGGTTTTGAGTCATTTGAAGCTCCCTCGACCAATTATCAATACAAACTTGGGCTTCCAACGCCTAAGGAGCCAATCTCGATCTTTTAGCATCTAAATGTTGCCTCCACTACTAAAAGTTTGCTTAACCGCTATGGTAGAGGCGGGGACGACTAGTACTTGGAGTGCAACCTTCGAGACGGTAGGAAATGTCATCTTGTATTGCTTCCAAAAATTTAAAATCTGAAAATCACCACCAACTTAAAAAACAGTGGTTAGATAAACTTCAAACTCGTTATGAGAGATTGAAGCACTCCTTGGTTTCTTTCGCCTATCTGCTATCAATTTGGATCCCATAAACAATGAGGAGGAGGTAGGGATTGGCAGAAGTGAGGACGAATCTGATTCCTCATTTGGACAAGAAATAGAAAAAGATGTTAATAATTCATTTATCAAAAGCCTAACTCTAGTAATAATTTGTAAAACACTAATATCATTTTCATTTTCTAATTCTAACAATGAATAATAAATTTCTAAAATATCTTTCAAAAAATCAAAGTTGTTGTAAACCCTATGATCAAAAATAAATGTAACAAGATAAATATCGGGAACAAATTTAAAATAATTTAACCATTTCAATTTCATTTGGAGGACGAAATCTTTAATTTCTTCAATTTTCTCACCCTTGTTAAATGCACCGTCTATGTTTAATGCTTGGTCTAAAAACTCATGCAAAGTGGGTTTATAAACATGACTAAAAAAATTAATGGCATCAATAAAATATTGTAAAATTTACATAATTTTTTCACAAATATTCCAAGTAATAGGTGAAAGATTACTACTTGGAATATATTAAGAGGCAAAAGAAAATAATAAATTTTTATAATCAATAGATTGAGAAACCAATTTGAAATTCAAGTTCCAATGGGTACAAATATCGTTTGCAAAACGTTTTAGTTTTTTACCATTTTGAATACAAAAATTAGTCAACTCTCATTGGGTACTAGGACGAACACACATATAAGAAATAACTTTTTTAATTGGTTGAATATGAACACTCATTGATTATAAACCATCTTGAACACATAAATTTAAAATATGACAAACACATCGTATATGAAAAAATCGTCCACCAAAATTCGGTTGACAAATATCTTTTAAATCGTTAACACAAGTATTATTAGCCGATGCATTATCAAATGAAATTGAAAAAAATTCTATGAACCAACCTATATTCTTCTAAAATGTTATGAATTAATCTGCAAATATTTAATGCGGAATGTGATTTATCAAAACAATCTATATGCTAAAACTCTTTTTTTGCAAAATAAAGTTCTCATCAATATAATGACATGTAATGCCTATATATGAATGCATCATAGTTTGATCACTCCAAATATCGGAACAAATAGAAACATGTATATCATTTGATTGAAAATAATTTATTAAATATTTTTTTTGGTTTTTATACAATTTAAGCGAATTTTTTCTAACTAAATGTCTATTAATTGAGTTATAAGCCGGTTGACAATGTTCTTTAACTCATTTATTAAATCCTAATTTTTCAGCAAAACTAAATGATAAATGATCAATAATAACCATTTGAGCAAAATTCATACTAGATTCATCATAATTATAACGAAATAAACTAGGTTGAGAGGAAGAAGAGGCATATCCGGTTAGTTGCGGTTGTCCTCTCGGCATTCCTACTTTTTTTTGGATGCTTTTTTATTATATATTTTTGAAATGTTTCATAGCCCATTCATGCTTGAACGAATATTCCTTCGGACAATAATTATAAAAAAATTTAAATTTTTTATCACCACTAGGAATTTTCTTAAAATGAGTTTTAAAAATATCGGAACTAGAAACTCTTTCTTCCACTCCCCCCTCATCTCCTTGGGTGACAATATGTTGAGTTTGACTCTCTTGAGTTCCAATATTTTCAATTTCAAAACTTTCAAAATTTCTATTTCCACTAAATTTTTTCATCGATGCAAATATTAATTAAATGTAATGAAATAACAAAATAAATAAATTAAACTACAGTAAAAAAGTGAAATAAATTTGAAAAAAAATGTAATTGCAAAAAAAAACTTAGAGAAACATAGAAAACGTAATTATAATAATAAAATATATAAATAATTAATAAAAGTAATTTAGAGCAAAATGAATTTTGAGAGAGTGAGAATGTAGAAGACATTGAGATTGAGAGAGAATAAATAATGTAAAAATGGCAGGATGGGTGGGTATTTATAGAATTGAAAAAATAAAAAAAAAAGAAAAAAAAGGAAATGACCGTTGGAACCACCGTTGGAACCGGTGGTTCCAACGGCTAGAAACGCCGGTTCCCAACGATTGTATGGCGGTTTGAACGGCCTGTTCCATGGTTTCTGGAGAGATCGAACCGAAACATGAACCGTAACCCTCCGATTTTGATCGGCAGATTCTAGTTTTGGTTCAGTTCCAATTTTGACAAGTTTTGATCGGTCTGGTTCTGATTCGATTCGTCGGTTCCGGTTTCAAAATAACATGTCTACTTCAAACTCACCTCCCTCTCTCTCTTCCTCTTTCTCTCTTCTTCTAATGTTCACTGGTTCATTGCCTTGCCTCCCTCTCCACCGCCGCCACCCTCTCCTCCTCGCCTCCGTCTCATCCTTCATCTCATTATCCGTCTCCCTCTGTGATTTCTCTTTCTCTCTTCTCTCGCCCCCTCCTCCGATGAATCTTCGCTCCCCTATGACATCCCTCCTTTCTTTTCGTCTTGAGATGTCTCCGAAGATTGCGCTGATCTGTTGCCATTATTATTCGTATTGCCGTTGTGATGGTTATTACTATTGTTGTGGCCGTTACTGTCGAGGTGGTGGTGGTGGCGGCTTCTCCTATCGTGCGCACCTCTATCGGGTGACATAATCTGTCGCAAAGCAGCGCTGTTGGGCTGGCCTCTCATGGCAGTTGAGTGCTCTGAATTTCTGAAAAAGAATGGTATTCAAATAATCTGGAAAATAATTAATCACGAACACGCTTATATTAATAACAGTATTATTACAATAATTAATATATACACGTCGTGAAATAAGTGGAAAGCAACACTACAGAAACGAAAGTAAAAAAAAAATGAGGATATGGAAAAGTGCAGTTGTGAAATTACCAAGATACCCTTTTCGATTGGTTGGGTTGGTTTGAATTGGTTCTCTTGCCAAGTTCTCATTATACTTTACCTGTAATTTAGTTATTTTTTATATGTACTCGATTATTTTTATTTAAAATAATTTTATTTTTATTATTATATTAGTTGTTCTCTTCATGTATTTATGTTGTTATTTATTTTTGTCGTTATATTAGTTATATTTTTTATGTTCTCCACATATACTTGAGTTATTATTCATATGTATTTGTTCTTTGTTAGTCAATAGACTATTCATAACATTACTCTGTATTCGAGATATACTCTGTATATATTTTATTGTACTCTATACTCGATTTGTATTATGCATATACTCTATTTTATTCTGTATTTTTATTTTTAATAAATTTTTCAATTAATATTGTATTATAAAAATTATTTTTTATTTTATTGTCTATTTTTGTATATCATCCATATATATATATATAATTTTTGGTTATTTATTTTATTTAGATATTAATAATTCTAATATTTTTTTAAATTTGTTGTATTATTTTGTTAATATTAATTTATTATTTAAAAAAATATTATTTTTAAATATGTTTACATAATATATCACTAATGATACTATAATATTTTATTAAATTAATAATAATAATTTTAAAAAATTAAATTATTAAGTAATTTATATATATTTTTGTATTAATGTTTATCGCCATTAATACAAAAACCAACAACAAATCGACCAAGCCACACCCAGTCCATCCACCTGCAACAGCAACAACTGAGAAAACGAATGAGATTTTCATCCACCAGCGGCACGCCACCAGCGACATCCACCGTCGGCAGCCACGCCAAAATCGTCGACAACCACCCACGTCTTCCGCCACCAGCAGCGACACCAGAGACGCCACCATCCGCCAAATCTGGAAGAAACGAGTAGAAAGCCACCAGATTTGCAACCTAAAACCACAAATCCGTTGTCCACAACCCCGGTCGACGAACATCATCTCTCCAAATCATAGCCACATCAAGGCTGGATTTCAAAAACCAACAACCTACCGGAGAGGTCCCACAACAACGCCTCCTCCACACCCGGAACTAAACCAACCACCACACCACCGTCCTCCACCAGCTCCAACGCCATAGCCGCCGACCACCAAATAGAGAAACGAATTAGCAAAACAGAGGCAAAGCAAGAACAGATCCAAGAGAACAAAAAGAGTGGATTATTCGAAAATACAGAAAAGCAAATAAACAAACCTCAACCACCGTCGACAGAGACGACGGACGGTGGGGAGTAGGGTGAAGCCACTGAGGGCTAATCAAAAGAAGAGGCGGCGGAAACAACAATGTTGGAAGAGAGAATAAAAAAAGGAGAGAAGGATGAACTGAACTTGATAACCCTCCTGATTTATTTTTTAAAAAAATAAGAGGACAATAAGAGTTAGTTTTGCTCGGTTAAGAGCGAGGGGATGTGAGTTTTTTTTTATCTTGTATGTCAGTTGCTGTCTCATGTATGTCAGTTTGTTTATTCTAATACATAGAATCAGATTTTTTTTAGATGTAAATAGTTTTTTTTAAATTGAAATTATTTTAAGAAGGCCGAGAATATTGTAATATGTTTTGAAAAGATTATGCGAGAGGTAGTTTCTACACTATTTGGTGGAGTCAGCTTAACTGAATTATCTTAATAGTAAAGTGATTTTTTATTAACTTAAAAAATATATATTTTCAATATATAGAAAAAAATTATAAAAACCTACTAATTTATAATCCAACTTTTCGATAGGGTTATAATTTATGAAAATTATTATAAAAATATACCTTCTAGACATGATTATATTTAAAACGATTTATTTTAAAAATTTACCAAATTTGTAATCAAGCATGCTAACATATTTGAACTACCAAAAGACATACACTTTTTTTATTTATTAATTTTCTATTGTCTATCAAGCCCGTAATTTACCACAAATTTTTCAAAATAAATGCTTATATTACTAGCAAACTTTGGTTTTCTTTTTTCTCTTTTTTTGGTCGAACACAAACTATGGTTTTCATTATCTTTTTTATATGACTCCTGACTATCAATTTAAATGCCGGATATTCGGAGAAAATATCAAAATTAGTGCTCAATTAGGGTTCCGATTTTATCGGAGCTCACTGATCCCTCACGCCGCTGCTGATTCACGCCAACCTTGCCATGTCTGGGCTGCCCAGCCCTAAGCCGGCGGCGGCAAAGTTCTACTTCAATCCAGAAGATATGTTCTCTTCTCTTGCCTCCTCTTCAGGTGTGCCGCCACAGAAACCCGCAGTAGTTAGTGCAGTTTCACTTCCGAGACCTTCCTCTTATGTTTCATCGAGGTTCGAACAGATTTATGCAATTTCGCCGATCATGCCTCTCCTCCACCGCCGCCAACCAACCTGGGTGGTTTTCTCTCATTACGGTTTTGCAAGATATCTGTGAACAAAGGGTTCAGACTTGTCAAAGCTCTCTGATTGGCAGGCTTATTCTCTCAAAGGGTGATTCACCTTGGTTACATAAAGCTTTGAAGGAGAAACTCTCTTCTTTGTGGGGTTTAAAATCACGTTGGAAGCCCATCTCCATGGGAAAAGGTTACTACCGTGTATTCTTGCATTCACAGGATGACAAAAAATTGGTCTAAAGTAAAGGGACTCTGAATCTGAAGTTTAGATTGCACCATGGGTTTTGAGGTTCGATCCAGATGCTCAAAAGTACAGCTCCTCACAAATCTAGATTCGGTTCTATAGTTTCCTTGGGATTTTTGGCATCACAAATTGCTCACTGAAATAGCTAGAGGAGTTGGTGTGCCCCTCCGGATTGATGATAAGACACTAGAGGGCGAGCTCGACCATTATGCCAGAGTGCTTATTGATGTTGATCTTTCAGCCGTGTTGCAGGAAACACTTCACATTAAAACGTCTTCACAATCTCTTTGGATTGATGTAGTGTAAAAAAACCTTCTGTAATACTTGTAAATATTTCGGTCATTCGTCCTATGAGTGCCGCCAGGATGCTAACCCTACCATGCCAGCAAAGCCTAAAGACCATTATGCTCCAAAGGAACCACCTGCCAAACAGTGGGTGGCTGGGCAAGTTGCAACGGTTCCTTTCAACCAAGCCCTCACTATTTTTAATGCCATTGCACCGTCACCTTTGCTGGAGGTGTGGACCACCTTTGCACCATTGCTGCTGCCACAGTGGCCGACCATCCAAGGCCGATTATTCCTCTAGTACAGACTAATTGCATTGCCAATAACGAGAGCACTTCAATTGTTGTGCTTGAGTGCACTTTAGTTGCCATAACGAGCCTTAATTGTCTGAACAAACTCCCAGGGTTTCTGTCCATGAAAAGGGTTCCCCCTCCTTGGTCATTCCATATTCAGTGGCACCTCTTCTCCAACCTTCTGCTCCGACAAAATCCATAGTTGCCATCAAACATGCCAGCTGGGCTGACTTAGCTGACAATGAGTCCACTGAAGATGCTCACACACCTCTTTCTGTGTTGGACAATCCTGCTGTGGGCACCAAGGAGGATGACGGTGGCGTCTGGACAACAGTTGGTAGTAACAAGAAACAGTCTTCCAGAATAAAAAACCAGCTCTTATAGTGCGTGCTTCTCAGCGAAACTCACGGCCTTTCCCCCATTTGACATTATGAGAATCTTTTTCTGGAACTGTAGGGGTTTGGGGAATGTGGAGACTCATCGAACTCTCAGAAATTTTTGTTCTCTTCACACTCCAGATATGTTGGGTTTAACAGAGCCAATGGTGGATTTCAATTCAATTTCCAGTCAGTTTTGGGTCTTGCTTAACATGGAGCTTATAACGGTGAGCTCTAAGCCTCTGCCAACGCTATGGGTTCTTCGTCGTAAATATTTTACTGTGTCTTCTTTCTTTATTGATGAACAATATATTTCTGTGGATTTTTTGACTCGACAATGCACTTATCGAGCTACTTTTGTGTATGCTAGTGTTTAGTCTAATCGCAAGAAATCCTCATGGGATGCCTTTCAAAGTCAAGTTCCTTCGACGCCCCAAAATTGGTTCCTCATTGGTGACTTTAATGTTGTTTTGGGTGCTCACGAGAAAATTGATCGGCCTCCTCCTTCTCGACCATGTTTGGAATTTAAAGCATTCATTGAACGGTGTGATCTAGTTGATGTGCCTATATAGGGTGCCAAATACATTTGGTGCAAAAATGCTTCTATTTTAGAAAGAAATCAGAGCAGTTTAGATAGAGTGTTGTGCTATGTGAACTTTTTAGCTATTTGGACTCGTGTTTCCTGCTCCGTACTAGCCAAGCACCATTCGGATCACTGTCCACTTTTGTTGTCTTGTGTACAGGAGCCATTTTTTGGTCACTCCCTTTTCAAGTTTCAGGCTATGTGGTTGACCCATCCTGAGTTACGAAGCTTCATTGCTGGTAATTGGAATGTGTTTACTCCCCCAGGTAATCCCATGTAAGTGTTATGCAGAAAGCTTCATCATTTACAACTTAACTTGAAGTTGTGGAATAAATGTGTTTTTGTTCATGTAGATCTTATTTGCTGCTCCCTATAATGAGTGTTTACTCCCACTGGTTTAACATATGTCCTCCATAGACAGGAGATTGATGCCTGCGAAAAGATGGAAAATTGTCTTATCCAAAAAGAACTATTTCTGAGAAGTAAAAGCAGAATTCGCTGGATGGAGGATAGGGATAGAAATTTGGCTTTTTGTCATAGCATTATTGCTCGTCATAAAGCGAAGAGCATGATCAGTGAGCTTGTTATTGATGGACAACTATCTCATGATTATGGTGTTTTGCAGGCACATGCAATTTCTTACTTTCAGAGTTTATTCTCTGTGAAGGAAAGCCATGATACGGATTTCTCAACTGTTCATAAGGTTATTTCTTATTTAGTCACCTCGGCTGAAAATGCTAACATGTTGCGTCCTCCCATTCCTGAGGAAATCCGGTCAACAATTTTCGCAATGGATGCTGACAGTGGCCCAGATCTTGACGGCTTCACAGGTTTATTTTTTAAGGCTTACTGGGACATTGGTCATACCGAGGTATGTACGACATTCCTGTATCTTTTTTATCATAGGTTGATTTCTGTTGGCATCAATTCTAATAATCTTATTCTTAAAAGTCCGGAGGCTAATGTAATTTCTACTTTCTGACCTATTGTTTTGAGCAATTTTGTGTTCAAGGTCATCACTAGAATTTTGGCTGATCGGCTAGCGGTGATTGCAACTCATATTATTTCACTATAATAGGTCGGTTTTCTAAAAAAATTGGAATATTTTTTATTGTATTGCACTTGCGTTGGAAGGAATCAATATGCTTGAAAAGCATTCTTTTGGTGGCAATATGGCTTTAAAGGTTGACATTAGAAAGAATTTTGACACTATTGAGTGAGACTTCTTAAGAGACGTTTTGGCTGCTTTTGGTTTTGATAGTAAATTTCTGCAGTGGTTTTAGGAAATTTTTACCTCTGCTTGGCTTTCAGTGATTTTTATCGGCCACCCTTGTGGTTATTGTTCGATCTCACGAGGAGTTAGGTAAGGCGATCCTTTATCTCCTATAATATTTTGCCTTGCGGAGGACTTTCTCAGTCGTCGTATCTCCTTTATGATTGTTGCGGGTTCTCTCGCACCGATCAATCATGGTCAGTTTTCTTTCCCCTCTCACTTATTTTAAGTTGATGATATCTTTTTTTTTTTTGCAAAGCTACAAGCCAAAACATTGATGCTCTTAATTGTTTGACTCCTATGGGCTATTGTTTGGTCAAAAGGTCAGTTGAGATAAGTCCAATATCATCTTCGGGAGTAAGCTTAGTCTTTGCAGAAAACAACTGAAAGATAAGTTGGGTATGCGCCTTGGGCAGTGGCCACTTATCTACTTAGGCATTAATGTTTTTGTTGGTGCCTTGAGGAAGCAATGGCTCCAGTGTATTGCTAACAAGATTATTTCGAAGTTTTCTAAATGGAAGGGGGATTTGCTATCTCAAGCAGGACACACTCGTCCGATTAACTCAGTTGCGCTGGGTTATTTCTTGCTTTCTTTTGCAGCGTATCAGTGGTCGGTTAGTCTACTTAAGTACATGGAAAAGCAGATTAATAATTTCTTATGGATAGGTTCTACTGTTGTGCATAAATTAGTCTCAGTGCCCATGAAAATTTGTTAATAGCCTAAGGAAGGAGGTTTAAACCTTAAAAATCTTAAGACTCTAAATGAAGCTCTCTTAAGAAAGTTTGCTTGGAACATCATTGAGGGCAAGTCTTTTGTTAGTTCAGTTTTTAGATGGCGATTCTTGAACACCAAATGGCTTCCTAAGGTGGTTTATTTGAGTTCTTCTATTTGGTCTTCCATCCATACTCATTTCTCTAATATGTTAGGGGATTCAATTTGGTTGGTTGGAGAAAGTAGCATGCTCAGTTTCTGGCATGGGATGTGGCTTATTCCCTATATGGTGGATCGACTTAACATGACGGGCTATATCGTGGTTTTTCCTTGGCTTCTATGTGCCGATTATGTGAATGCTCTATTGAATTGATTGCCCGCTTGTTTTTGGATTGTAGGTTTGGTAGAACGGTTTGAATGGCGATCTAGTCTCTCTTTGACCTTTCTTTCCCTTTCTACACTTCTTTGGCCAAATTTGTTGACAATGCCGCCAAGCTAGCCTTTGTTCCCCAACTTCGAGCTTACAGGAGAGTTGCTTTGGTTACCACAGTTTGGTTAATCTGAAAGACTATAAATGAAACTATCTTTAACGAAACTCGGCCTTGTCCGCATCTTTCCCTTCGTCGAGTCTGGTGTGCTATTCGGGAGGCTAATCATTTCCAAGTAGGAGCCATGCATAATAGCCTTTTTTATCTCCATTTTCTTCATCAGTTGAATCTAACAGGTCAGCCTTTTAAAGCTCTTGTTGCTCTGCTAGTCCATTTGTACCCACCGCCTCTGACTTAGACTAAAGTAAACACCAATGGTTCGGCAAGGGATTCTTCTTCGGGTGCATGGGGCATTTTTTGTAATCCTAGAGGTTTTCCCATGAGATGTTTCTCTTCTCCTATTGGTAGTGCTCTTGTCTTTGTCGCTGAGCTTACGACAACAATTTTGGCGATTCAAAAAGCGTGGGAGTTGGGGTGGCATAATTTGTGGATAGAGAGTGATTCTGTCTATGTTGTGCAGCTGATCAAGAATCACTCCACTGAAGTTCCCCCGGCAAGTTTACATTGAATGGATGGAATGCTTGCGTTTTCTGTCCAACATAAGGGTTGTTGCCTCTCACATCTTTCGAGAAGCCAATGGTGTGGCAAATGCACTGGCCAATCATGGTCGGACTATTGAGAGCTTCGAATGGTGGCTCTCTTATCCTAGATTTTGTGGTTCTCTCATTATGATGATTTGAAAAAGGTAGAGAGATACAGTTTTGTTTAATGGTGTTCTGTCAACCTTTTTGGTTTATTGCCCTTGTGGGTTGTATTCTTTTACTTTATCTATTTTTTTCTTATTAATAAATTTGGGCTCCGGAGCATGAAGAGGTAGCATGGGAGGTGCCAACCTAGTTGAGATGTCTCTATTGTGATCATTGATTCCTGAAATCCATGCCTTTATTTTTTTTAAAAAAAAATCTAACTAAACTTGGCAAGACATGAAATAACGAATTATCATTCGCATTATTCTTTTGGCTTATAAGGTCAACTAACTAGAAATCGTTTACTTTCATGTCATATTTCGTGCATGTTAGATAACATAGGAGCCATCTTTTTCATATTAGTTGATAATTATGTAGCACCAAGCTAGTTATAATTACTAGAATATTATAGCAAGTGTTGAATAATTCTTTGCATGCATATTGTATATTTGATTTTGCTTGCTTTAAGGGTTCAGCTCTGAGAAGACAAGTCACTGTTGACTTGCATAAAATTAACTAGAGTATGAATCAAGAAAATAGACCTGTTCTTTTCATATATTCTAGATATTTGGTTGTAAGTGTAGTTTGTGTGGGTTTGTTCCAAATTGGAAAGAAACAATTATTCCTTTTGGTTTATATGTTGTCATCCAACAAATTTTTTAAATTGGGTTAAAATGGAATAATGAGTTGAACTTTAAATGATCTATTTAAAGTCAAAGCAGGACACAAATAAATAATTTAAGCCCGAACCAAAATTTATATTTTTGAAGTTACTTTGTTGGTCCCTATTTTTCGAAATTATTTTCGGTTATGCCCAATAGATGTGTCTCTTCATTTCCAAACGGTTTTCAATGTTGCTTTTCGTTTTCTTTAAATAAATAAATTCTCAACAAAAGTGATTTATGCTGCAAATATTTTTCACTTGGACATTGAGTAATCTTGAAAGTGTTTTGCGGAAATTCCATTCTACAGTTTCTAGTGGGAGCAAATAAACACTTTAAGAACAGTGTTCTACACGCATCAAATCCAGTTTTTCTAACATTGGTTAGGTCGCATCCACCAATGCTTGCCTCAATCAAGTCAAGAAAACATCATTTCTTAACCCCTGAACAAAAAGCCACAAATTTTCAAATAGAGGGATTAACTTGCAAAACATGCAACACGTCAGCATTAATCCTTTAATGTTGTGATAAACTCCAATATTAATGAACTACAAGTTCATTGGACATTCAAATCAATTAATAAAATTAATCTCTAAAACTAAAATAAATGGGCGATTAACTCAACAAATTGTGTATTGAAGATAAAAAATGCCACCATGAACATTCGTATACCAAAATTTCTCCGAAGAAACCACAAGAGCACCGACCTCTAGCAAATATCAGTCAGATTGTACATCTTCATTTGTTCTTGTATTTGTTTTTGTTTATTCTTCACCTTGCCTGTCACGACCCATTCCCGAGACCATGACCGACGTACGAGGTGAACCGTCTATAGGAGCCCAGCTCATCCCGCACAAGCCTTAGAGAACATAACATTTATCCAATAATCATATTTAAAGAAATATGAAAAATAAATAAAGATTTAATCTTTATGAATTAAAAACAAAACATATATAATATCAATTGAAATGTCTGAAACAGTAATAAAAACAAAACAAATCCCACAGGAACACGGTGTTGAGCATCTACAAATTATACAAACGGGGCCCGAACAAAAGGGAACTAACTGAAACTACTAAAATGCTTCACCAGATACTGAATGTTAAAAAACCCCAATCACCCAAAATCACCTGCAAATAAGAGTACAGGAGAAAACACAAGAAGAAAGGGGTAAGATCCCTTAGTGAGGAAACGACATTTCAGAGCGGCTTTAGGCCTCACAAAAATCATTTGAAAACGTTTAAAAATACCGCACACGGATATAAGTATATATATACGTATACATGCTAGATACCAAATAGTAGTTTCGAAATTCATTTCGAAATTCTTCACAACCACATCAAAAACAGGGATAAAGAAGTACAAAAATATTTATTTGAAGACGTAAGTAATAAAACGTTCAAAAGTTCTTAACAAGTATTTATGCTAAAGTTCATCTTTTAGAACAAAAATGAAAACGTTATCAAAGTCAAACATTTATCTTTTGTATCAAATCGAAAACATTTTCAAAGCCACAAATCATGCTATGCAGATATCATACCAAATGATATCTAGAGCTGA
>CAODLS011410061.1:0-17563 GCA_948243855.1 Flueggea neowawraea | reverse complement strand
TTTTTTTTAAATTAAATAAGCAACAACAAAAAAGTAAGAATTTACAGGCTAATTCGAGCAAATTGTTCTTTAATCCACTTTGAAAAAGCATTAAACGTTTTAATGTCAACTTCATTAAAGTTATTATCCAAAGGGTAACCTTTTGAAAATATTCTTCTACATTTTAACACAAACAAACTCATCAACATTGCTGAAACTACTAGCATAAGGTGATTTCAGCAGACGACCAAGACTAATTTGTTTCTTTAGTTGTGGTGTGACGAATTCCTTAACAACAAACTCCTCATATCACCAGATATCAAAGGCTCACCAATAACACCTGGACCATATTTGATAACTAACTCTTGAATAGAAATAGAGTCATAAACCAATTGCATCTTTTTTAATGGCATCAACTGTATCACCAAAGACAACATTTGCATCTTCAACATCTAACTTATCACCAACACTTGCATTGTCCTTGGCTATTCCATAAGAACAAACTCATTAATCATTTCATCTTTCTTAATGTTCGCAAAAGTGTCGAGGCCATCAACATCAGTAACTTCAGCATTACACACACAAGCATCCAGCCAATTCATATCGTCAATAGAAAAAGTCTGAATTGGTTCATCATTAGAACAAACTTTCAAGTATTCGTCAATATCAAATCCTTACCCAAATATTCAAAGATCTTTTTGCAAGAACGTTCTTTCATTTAATTTATAGGCTAATAAGAAAATAACGATTAATAAAACAATAGCACCAAAAAAAAAGAAATCCAATACTTGACAAAACAATAATAGGATTTTCTTTTCAAAAAAGACAATCCTACCTCACTTTTAGACTTTTTAGCTAAGCCACATCTATTCTAGTAGTTTTAGGCCCCTATATCAGAGGGTTGTTTAGAATAAATGTCAGAATTTATACAAATCTTGTACAACTATCCAAATGGGTGTCAACATTACAAACATTATAAAGAACAACATGAGACTATAATAAGTACAAAATAGATTAATACCTCAGAAGTTGGTTTCAAACCAATATGCTGCCAAATCTCATCAATACACTAAAAGACCTTTCTAAATTGTTTAGCATTAACTTCACGTTGAACTTTCAATTCCTCAACATAGAATTATCTAAAATCTTTATAATCAGTAGATAATTCTTTCAAACCTTGAATCATAGAATCCAAAACTTTCAAATTCTTTCTTTCCATACTATTATTATCATCTCTTTCACCACCCTCTGAAGTTCTAACTGGAGCCTTTGCCTTCAAATTCTCACGCAGTAAGTTCAAATAGAGCTTCTTAACCTCAATAGTAGAGGGAATCAAATTTTCACATTCAATTGTAACAATATATAAAGAAATACATAAATGAACCACATATAAAAAAAAAAAGGAAAATGAGAACAAAAATGTTTCAATATATAATACCTGAGATTTCCCAAAAAATGTTTCTTCTTACAAACACAAGGGTTGGTTGATCAAAAGCTCTTTGATTTAGAACTCATGGAATCCTGTCTCCAATTTTAGTAGCACAATATTTATCAACGATAGAATAACATTCATAAAACCATACTTAGAAATCAAGTGGGAAACTATCTAGCCTATAATTAAAAGGTTGCTTTGCAGAAGACTAGTTCTTATCAGCACCTCGTTCTTTTAATCAACCTTTAACCAAGTGTATAAGATTATCAAATGACACCCTTCCCAAAGGATAATCATTATAAGCTTAGAATCAACTATTATCAAAATCCATTTTGATGATATCCTTCTCAAGACGAGTGTTCATCACAAACCAATGAATAGAAAACAAAACAAATGAATAAAAAACAAAACGCACATTTTCAGAGCATGTTCATTAGACTCCCACCTCTTTGCCATCATAAATTTAGCCGAAGACTTCTTGTGGACAATGTTTAAACCAAGAAAATATTTGTTCATCAAATCTCCATTAAAATTCAAAGCTGCACCACCACCAGAATCATTATAACACTTAAGATCAGACACAATAGCAAATTCCTTAATACCAAACTTTAACTGAATACCCTCATACTTAAATCATATTTGATCAACAACGTCATATTTAACCTCCCTCAACACCAAACCATGAATTAATTGGGGTTGACCAACAGCAAGATCCATATCCAACAAGTAGCCAAAGCAAGTCTTGTTAAACCTTCGGATCTGTCTCTCATCAAAATATTGCTTCAAAATGGCAACAACGGCAAACTCGTAACTAAACATAATATTGGCTTGGAAATGATTTTTTGGATTAACTAAATATTTCAAATAATGGAATGAAACCAAAAAAATACAATCCAGAACATTGGTGCAAAGATAAAGGTAGGAAAAATTTGATTAAAATGAGTACAAAACATATAGAACAAGATAACACATATATTTTTTTTTAATACAAAAAGAGTACAACACTGTCAAAAAAGCAAACAAACAACACCTAAAACAAAGATGAAAACCAAAATGCACACTAAACTCATACAAAACAAACAAATCGCCTAATAAGAGCAACAATAAATATGTTATATGATTTCAAAATGGTAAAATACTGTCAAGCAACATATTATAAACTAACTAATAAAAATACAAAATCAAAATAAAACAAAAAAGAAAACATTTGCATTATCAGTAGGACCCAAATACAATAACTTGGACTTCTTCCATAATTAAACCATAAAATCGTAAAAATGGCATAAAAACTTCTATAATAGAACATTACAAACTTTAAACTTTAGGAATGCCACCCCTTGGATCTCCATATCATAAATGCCATTTTTGTTTTGTATTTAATTGAAAATCTCATATAAAATCTCGCTTTTCTCTCTCTCTCTCTCTCTTCCTCTACCACCATTCTTATTCCTTTTTTCTTTCTGTCCCATTTCCATCCTCCACTACTTTTTCTCCTCCTTCGACAGCTTGTCTTCTCCTCCATAACCTCCTCCTCCTCTTCCTTCTCCTTCTCCTCCTCCTTCCCTTATGACGCAAAACCAAAGATAGAGAAAAAAGAGTCGCCGCGACTGACTCTCCTCCAGTAGATTGTGGAAGAGATCTCGATGCGACTGACTCTCCTCTGCCAGTTTCCGTTGCCATTGTCGAGGCAGACCAAACGCCATAGACGAAAGAGATTTTTCTCTTCATTTCTCGACTTCTCGACCATATGCCATGCCGACGTCTGTTGGTGGAGCTTTTGAAGCGACAAAGAGATCGAGCTGATCGACCAAGTGGACTCATTACTGTTCAGTTGTGGCGACGGCGGTGACTTCAAAATTTTAACTGCGCTAAAGATATGCACGTGCGTAACACATGCTATTAGTGCATGAAGTTTTCCAAAAAGCAAAACATCATCCTGAACTTGCAAAATTTCAATTTTAGTCCCTTGACTTGTGAAATTATAAAAATAAGTTCTAAAGTTGGGAAATGCACACATTTTAAACAGTTGTACACATTTTGTATAGAGAATAAATTTTTGCATGGTGGTGTACACGTTTGTATATGGTTTTGTACACTTGTGTATACTCATGTAAATTTATATACTCTAATAAATTAACTTAATAATGAAAAAAACAAATGTCTTATACACTTGTGTACACCAATTGAAATTCATTAAATTAATTTTTTTTTACAAAATACTGTGACCATCTTGTACACCATTGTGCACCACTATACATCAATGTGTACGAGTTTATCCTTGAGTACACCAATTTAAAGTCATTGAATTATTTTTTTTTAAAAAATATCTTGTGCATCTTGTACATCATTGTATACTTCTATACACTAATATACACCATTTAAAAAAAATAGGTTTTTTTGAATTTTTTTAAAAATCTCAATATCTCGTGAATTTAAAAAAATGATGAGCAGCTAGTGTTGGCATTTTTTCAGAATTGGCATTTTAATTTGATAAGAAAGTGTGATTTTCCCTACCTGAATGACACGTGAGCAGATTAAAAACCTCTTCACCACCATGACAGCGCCAAATCTCTCTGGTCACACGCACCCACTCGGCCCTTCACCAAACCAAATCTAAACAAACAAACCAAATCACCCACTCGACTCCTGCGGCCCTTGGGCCTTACGACTCTCCTCCCTCTCTCCCTCTCCTACGAACCATCACTTCGACACTTGTTCTTCCAAAACCAGCCCTCTAAACGCCTGCGTTTTGCATTATTTTACGCGTAGGGTTTTTAGGCGTAGGGTTTCAGCTCCGGCACCTTTCTCTCCCGGTGGCGGTGTTAGTGAACGTCGCCGTTTTTATAGGAACCTGGGCCGCGACCTAAAGGTGCATTCTCTTGGTTCATTTATTCTTCTTGTCGCCGAACAAATTTTGCATGTTGCTTATGTATTCGTTTCTCATGTTGCTTATGTATTCGTTTCTTTCTTGTATTGTAATCCTCGTCAGCTGAGTTTGTTTTTCTTTTGTTAATATGTGATTTTTATAGGAAATTTGTCTTCTTTTGTTTTTTTTTGTCTTCTTGTAGAGGAAACAATTGTGTGCATTGTAATCACGATGAGTAATAATGAGAATGTTGATACGAATGAGATGGGGAATAATGTGGAGGGAGCGAGTAATGATGATAAGAATGTGGATGATTGTCGAGATGAAGGGCAGGGGAAAGAAGTGCCTTCAAGCCCTCTGAATCAGGAGGAGCCTCAAAATTTGGATGAAAATGTAGGATTGGGGTCGGATAAGAAGGATTTTGTGACGGAAGATGCTGAGAAATGCAAGGACGTGGCTTCTGATATTGTTGTTGAGAAGGAAGAGAAAGAGGAGAAGGAAGAGAAAGAGCAGAGGGAAGAAGAGAAGGAAGAGAAAGAAGAGGAGGAGAAGAATGCGCGCCATTCTGAAGAACATGTGGCAGATGGAGTTGATACGGTTATGGCTGATGCAAAGAGTGTTGAGGTTAAAAATGGAGATCAAGACTCTGTTGAGGTTAAAAATGGTAATCAAGACTCTGTTGAGGTTACTGTTTCTGTTAAGAATGCAAGTGTTGGGAGCATCCTGACAAGTTCTAGTGGAATGGGTAATGATGGCGAGGAGGCAAAGTTGGACTCTAAGGACAATGGTAGCGTAGATGCAAAAGAAGTCAATAGTACTACAAATGAAGGTGGTGATGTTAGCCTTTCTAATCAGAAGTCTTTGGTAGCTAAATCTGAAGATGGTCAGAAAGGGGATGAGTTGAATGACAACACTTTGGAGGCAAAACCATCAGCTAGCCGGAATGAGACTGACTCAACGTTCAAGCCTCTTAAGACAAAAGCCGAAGATGATGAAAAAGGACATGATTTGAAAAATGAGGTTACAGAAATGGACTTGTCTCCGCAATTGGATGTTAAGAAGGAAATTGCAACACCGAAGTCTGATTTGGAACACAAAGCTGAAATGAAGACTCTAAACAATTCGTTCCTTCTGGATTCTTCTGCTGAGGGTTATGAGTCTGGAACAGAGGAGGAGCAGGCAGCATTTTTGAAGGATGTTGAGAGATTTTATAGGGAGAATAATCTAGAATTCAAGGCCCCAAAATTTTACAAAGAAGAGCTAAATTTGCTCAAGTAGTAATTTCTACATTAACTTTAAGATCTGTGATCATTTAAGGTTATATTTGTTACTTGTTCAAAACTTAAAAGCATAACAAATTTGCCTTGAATTTGACCTAGGTTATGGAGGGCTGTTATCAAGCTCGGGGGATATGAACAGGTTTGCGGAGACTTTTGGCAATATACTTTAACCTTTTGTTTCACATGGCCTTAGTATTTGCACATCTTGCGGAAGTCTTGCTTTGTTAATCAAATTTACATTTATTATTATTGTTTTTTTTTTTGCACGTTCCAATTATAGCCTTTTGAGTTAAAAACTTAATAGGTTCAAAAATTTCTAATTGTGGTGCACTTTCATTTTCTTTTTCCCTTTTTTTTTACTGGTGACATATTGAGTTTAGTTTTAAGATTTTGGTAAGATCAAAAACTGCAACTGCTGTCATTTCTGGTGCTCTTGCACTTGCAAAGTTGCATGTACAGTTATATAATTTCATGGGGCTGTCCACAAGTGTGCTTCCACATCTATGGGTGCATTTGCATGCATGTAATTGTGGTTGTGCTGTAATTATCAATTTCCTCAGGAAGCTTGAACTGAGATGCCCAATGGATAGCTGTGTCTCTGTTTAAACCTAGTTTTGCATTGACATACTTTCTATAGTATGTACGGAGTGTCCTAGGAAAAGAAAGAATAGAGAGAAAGATTGCAAGAATTTTGGTATAATATCCGAATGAAATATGTTCTATTTTTGTTTTAATTCGTGGATTATGTTTCACGCATATACCTTCAAGGAAACATCTCATTAATGTGTAAAATAATAATATTCTTTCTTGTGAATGGTTTTTATTTTCATTGGTTTCAAGGTTTCCTTATTGTTTTTGACATTTTTTTTTCTGAGAGTTTCAATTTTTTCTTGGAGGATATGATAAATGCTTATCTGCATTTTTAGTGAAATTTGAATTACAAGTGAAATGCAATTAATTCAATTATTTTGTTTACGTTAAATTTTAGCATTTAAATGATATAAATTAAATTCATATGTTGCTTGTACGCATATAGAGATTATATGATCATAGAAAAATACATTTTTTAATGTGCTCCTCCTCTGCTGTGTTGTAGTTTTAGAGGATTGTTGTTGTCTTCATATCTGTGTCGGTGTCATGTCTCTGTCATGCTGTGCCCATATCATGTTGTATCCATGTCCATGCCACTTTAAAGTAACCATGCCTAGAGTTCTCAAGGAGTCAGAAAATTCTTTTCCAGTCTTCTGAAAGACATTGATGATTAGTTTGGTCCTTTTTACATTGTAACATTTTATTACATTGCCATCTTTGGAAATTTTAAATTTAGTATCATCTTGTGACCTTGTCTATCAACTTCAAGGAATACATATCATTCCAATGTACTTTGGAATTTTGTTCTTTTCATTGAATTCTCATCTTTAGTCCATTTCACGAAATTTTAGCTGGTAGTTAATGTGGGATTTGAATTCTTACAAAATTGCTCGAATTTATATATTTTTATATGGCTTGGCTAGTGTAACGGGATTGTGTTTTCGTTGTTTTCTTTTTCCAGGTGACATTCTGCAAATTATGGCGTCAAGTAGGAGAATCATTCAAACCCCCAAAGTGAGATCTTTCTTTATCATCAGTATATGTCTTTTATGAATAAATTGATGCGTATATTATTTGCAAAGTTTTGTAACTTTAGATAGTTTTTAAGTCATCTTTTTGATAAGGGAGAAATCAGGAGTGACCGTAATTTTTTTCAAGATAAGAAGAGCCAAGTGCATTTCTTTTCCTTTTTCCCTCTCTATGTCAAGAATTTTGGCTCCTGCATGGAAACTTGCTCATAATTTTTTTACTGTGCAGAAATGTGCTTATAATTTGGTCACTGTGTGAAAATTTTCTTATGTACTCGTAGGTCTGCATGTGAAATTGAAAGAATATCACAACTTTAAAAGACTTGCATCTGGTGCATTGACTTCTGTGCGCATCATGTGTTGGAATTCTAGATAGAAGTTATACTTGTAAACATAGGTATCTACCGTCCATCATGTGTACAAATTCTAGATAGAAGTTATACTTGCAGACATAGGTATCTACCGGATTGGAAAAGGTTGTCAACTAGTGAAGTGGGCCAGTATGGCTTAATCATGAACACGTGGGATATCATGACCTCTGCAAGATGTTATCTCAGTCTGGGCCTGTAAATGGCTGAAAGTTGTTATTTTTAGTGGAAAACTAAGTATGAACTTTCTTTATATGTATAGTTGTGTCTGATTTTTGATTTCACGTTTCCATGTGTCATTGTTTTTAGATGTTGGAATTTTGCAGGACTTGTACTACAGTATCCTGGACATTCCGAATATTCTATGAGAAGGTTATGCTCTAATTGAAACTTCTGCAGAGACAGTAGGCCTTTTCTTCTGATAAATGTTTGTTGAAATTCATGTTAATTTATATTCAGGCACTGCTTGAGTATGAAAACGGTAAATTGCGCAATGGTGAGCTCCCTTTTTCAGATGGAACTGTGCCAGAGACTATCAGGGATGAAAATCAGGTAATTTAATGGCAATTCATGTTAGAATTGCATTTTTAATGGGCATCTTATGGCTTTCTTTTTCCTATTTGACCTTGCTAATAATGTTCGCATCTCCTCTACTCTGGGTATTGCTGTATGTCTTCCGTGGTATATTGGTGATTCTATATGTCTTCCATGTGTACATTTGTGTCATAAAAGGTGCATGATGAAAACTTTTGGGGTCAAAAAGCATCAAAGCTATGTGTTTGTTGTATCTACAAGTTAGAGAAATTATAATTGGTTTACATTCTTGGAGATGATGGTGATGTGATTGTTCTGATATTCTTCATTCCTTCTTCTGCAAAGATGTCTATTGAGGCTTGTATTACTTTTATGTATTTGAGATCTAGAATGCATTCGGAGTTGACTTTCATTGAGATAAATTTTCACCCCTAGGGAAGTGCTGTGTGTCAGACTTAAATATTGAAGGAAGAAAACTTTGCTGAAGTACTTCTATTATGGTTTGTTGGAATGTGTTGCCATATATTTGTCTCGTTCACTTTCAGCAGAGCAGCCCTTGCCATTTTTTTCTGTTGACAATTGAGTTGATGATCCTGGAGAAAATTATTGTGAAACACTGATTTTTGTTGCTGGCTTGCATGTAATGGAGCTTCTAGTTTACAGGCAGTAGCAGTTGCTTAGATTCTGTCATGGTTTTCTTTGTTTTGGATTTCCAGATGATTGTCTTCTTTGCTTCTGAATTCGTTTTCTGTTGTTTTGTACTTTCCCTTCCGAGGAATTGATGACTGGTTATAAATTTAACAGTATATTCTCATTGCTACGCTACTTGAATTGATGTCATTATATGTCTTTTTTTTTTCTTGCTGACCATATGATTCATTTGTTTGATTTTTAGTTGAGAATTTATGCATACTTCTTGCATCTGCCCAAAGCTTTTTAGTCAGCTTCTTGAATATGATGTAGGCTAGTGGAAGTCCAGCTCTAGGATCAGGGAGAGCTCGGAGAGATGCTGCAGCCCGTGCTATGCAAGGTTGGCATTCCCAGCGGCTTCTTGCTAACGGCCAGGTTTCTCAACCAATTGTTAAGGTGTAGATAAACTTTGTTGATATATTTGTATTTTTAAAACCTTAATTGTTTGAAAACTGTTTTATTTATCCTGTGCATTGTTCTTATTAGCTATATATATATGAACATTGTTTTCACATTTGTGTCCTTTTTTTGCGGGGCTTAGGATAAGAACTTGTCCTCTACACCCAAGGTCGACAAGCAACAAAAAACAAATGGTATGTATAAATTAAATGGATCGGATGTCTTTGTAGCTTTGATATAGGATGGCTTCCTTTAACCCTACTCATTGAATTTCAGGTTTGCTGAAGCGCAAAAAGCCATCAAGTGTGGAGCGTACTCTGAGTGTTTCTCATGTGAAAACGATTAAGCAACAGTTAGGATCACTCATTATTTTATTGTAGTTTCAGACCTTTGTTGTTGCTCTGATAGTGCTCAGAATGGGTGTTTATTTTGGCAGAGGGGATACAATGGTCATTGATATTGGACCCCCAGCTGATTGGGTGAAGATAAATGTGCAAAGAACTGTAAGATTTCTTCTAATCTCACTCATATGACTTCTTAAAATGGGTGACAGGAGCTTGAAACTTTTGCTAGCATCTGCTTTAGTATGTTTACGTAGTCAATTATTTGCAGAATGATTGTTTTGAGGTTTATGCGCTGGTTCCGGGGCTTCTACGTGAAGAGGTAATGCCTTGAAGCGCTTTTCCTTCTTTCTTTTTTCTCCTAGCCCCCAGTTTTCTCTGTCTTCTGCAATTGTACATATTCTCAACTTAGAGCAATTATGATCTTCGTTTTAAATGGGAGAAGTAATATGTGATTTTTGCTTAGTTTCAGTGTTGAGTTATAGATATTTAGTTATAAAGTAGGACTATAAAATTAGCATTTTGTTGAATATGCACATGCATTCATGTATGAATATCTTTTCTCCCAGTGAAAGGTTACAAGACATAATTGTAAGTATGGTGCATAACATAAGCTCGAGACATTACAAGGCTGTTATGCTGAAAAATGCTGGATAAAAAATGACTTTTACATAGTCTGTAAATGGGGAAAAAAACCCAGTAAAGATCATTTATAGTACAATATGATGGTGCAGTGAGTTAAAAGAATTAAGATAATTTTTATGTATAGTACAACTTTGTATCTTTTGGAGCTTAAAAAACTGAGACGGTTATTGTAAAATCGTAGTGTGGGCCATAGAGGGTTAATACTTAAAATGTTTGCTAGCAGTTTTTTAAGTAGATGGCAGCTGAATTAGTGAAGATAATAAGTGCTGCATGTGCAACAAGGCATTAAGCAATAAAAGGAAATACATTCAAGTGGCATAGATTTATTTTTTTTTTACTTTCTAGAGTATTTATATAGCTTCGAGGTGCTGGTTTTTTGGAGAGGAAGTTGTGCAGAATTGTGGTTGAGTCATGCTCTTGTCTCGGTTGATGCTATTAAAATGCATGAAGCTGATCTTTCTTTTTTTGGACTGAATGTTTCGGATTGTAGGAGTATTCTATCTTAACTTGATTATGTTAGAGTTGAGTTTATCCCTAGATTGGCGAATCTGTTAGCTCGCAAACTTGCTTGAGCTTCAGTTTCTGTGCCCGATTTTTGAGTTTGGGGTAGACCTTTTTGATTCTTGTTTGTCTTTGTCTTTGTGCTCTGCTACTGTTTCTAGTTGTTAATGAAAGTGTCTCATTCCAGTTCAAAAAGAAACAAAAAAAAGCTTCGAGGTTATAATGCATGAAAATACATTTGGAAATATATAGCAAGTCAGTGACTCCTTCCTGTTATATTTTCAGTTTCGTTTATTGTTTTTACTCGGGAGAAGCTTATGCATGTATGAAAATAATTTTGAGCTGTTTTGCACGGAATGGATTCAAGCTTGGGCACGTATGTTTTGCCTTTTGCTATCTTAGTTAATTTTAGTCTCGTGCTCTGTTTGAGTTGAACTTGTGAACCCTTTTTTTTGTTTAACAAGAAGTAAGATTTCAGCGGGTGAACCTGATTGATATAAATTGGAGCATGGGACTGGTATTGCACTTCAGCCAAATAGAAATTTTGTGTTAATTACTAGTCTGATAAGATTAAATACCAACTGTTTTTATATACGCATTTCAACTTTACGAATGACATAGAGGCATGATGGTCATTTTGGCATGGCTTCATTTAGCTGTTTTTGTATGAGCATTTTTACTAAGTAAATTATATTTAATCTAGTGTCATTTTTTTTTCTTTCTAAATCAGGTGCATGTTCAGTCTGATCCAGCCGGACGATTAATTATTTCTGGTCAACCGGGGCAACTTGATAGTCCATGGGGTGTCACACCCTTCAAAAAGGTATGTACAGGCATGAGGAATAGCAAAGCGAGACCAGATTGCACATATAATTTGAGGATAAAACTTAAATAACTTGTAATGTTGCATGTCAAGTCTTTGGTTCATTTTTTCCTTTTACTGGAAGTCCTTGGTTCAATTTGAAGTCACTATTGTGGAATTTTGATATTACTGCTATTATTTGTCTTCGACTCGAGCAAATAATTGTCTACATTTCGTTCCTTTTCTCTTTTAGGTTGTAAGCTTACCTTCGAGAATTGATCCACACCAGACATCTGCTGTCGTTACGCTACACGGGCAGTTGTTTGTGCGTGTGCCATTTGAGCAAGCAGACGTTTAAAATGCAAAGCTTAGAATGAAGGCTGCCCGTAGAGACTGACGAAGACATAGGAAATCCGCAAATCTGATTTTGTAGTGAGTTGTTTATTTATGTTAAAAATTGATCGCAGAGACATTCTAAATGAATGCGTCTGGCCTTTTTCCTTTCCTGTAATTAATTAGGAGACTTAACAACTGTTAGATCAGTATGATTTAACACTTTAGTTTTTCTTCATTATGTAATTAGCATTTATTTTATCATATTTGGATGTCCATATGTTATTTTTTAGTCTTTTTTTTATTAAAATTGCATACGCATGAGAAATGTTAATTTGGGATCATATAATTAGATTTAGCCAAAAATTGCTGATATAATTGCATTTTATTGTCCTGTTACAATTAGACAATTCAACTAGGTAGTGGACCTGCTGACCCGTTGGTTGCCGGAGGGGGTTCATATTTATGAATTTTTACATGTTGAAACCCGCACTCTATATGTTAACATGGTGGAATACAATGTTCATCAATCCTCATAAAAAAAATATATATTTTATTCTATTTTATACATTAACTTGTCTTAAAATTTACAAAATATTCTACTTATTTAGCATTTTAACTATTATTTTATTAGCAAATTAATAAAATGTGAAAGATATTGAGTTAATATTCACTTTTTTCTACTTTTTTTTAAATTAATAATAGAATAATAATTGATAAGAAGAAAAACAAGTGGAGTCAAATTTCAATGCTCATAATAGAGGGAAATTGAATTAAATATAATATTATAAAAAATTAATATAAAGAGACCGTTTAAGATTTTCTTAGATAATAGGTTACCTGTCATCTTTTTGCTTAATAGTATATTAGACTCTCGTTGGTTGTGTATTTTGCGATGGTGATCAAAGAATAGACATGATCTTGTCATCATTGACATGTTTCTTTGCTAAGCTTAAGCTGCGAGTAGTTTAAGGGTTCGACGAAGCCTAGAAGGTGGTTGTGGCTTCGTTTACTCTTCCAATGTGGTCGGTTAGTGGTGGTTTGTTTACGAGGTTGATGATAGTGTGCCGGTGGCATTCTGAGTTAGTTGAGAAATTTTGGATGGTTCTAGTTTTGGGTTGTTTTGCTGATTTTGGGCAATTTAAATGTTGTTGGTTTGGCTCTAATAGGCATTTGGGTCCCAACGAGATAGGTAGGGTTTTGGTGTTTCGGTTTGGTGACATGACCCGGTTGTATACTTGGTGTCTTATGGCTTGGTCTCAATTTATAAGCTCTTATTTTTTTAGCCCACTGTATTGTATACCATTATTAGGGAAATTGTATTTTGGGCCTAACTTACTCATCTATGTAACACATTTTAAATTAGGAAAACAATATATTTACTATTTTAAGTTTCAAATATTATAAATCTATCTCCTAAAAAACTATTAATAGTGCAAGTTTACAAAATTACAAGTATAGGTTCTGGTGACAAACTTAGAGAACTTAACATCCTTGAAAAGGATGGTGAAACTTCCAAAGCTCAACCCCCTCAAGATAAGCCAAATGATGAAGAAAAGAAAGAACTCCCTAAGGAGTGGATGTATGCAAAGCATAATCTAAAAGAGCTCATCATTGAAGATACTTAAACAAGGGTAACTACTAGATCCTCATGGCATCATATTTCTAATTGTGCATTTTTCTCTCAAATCTTTCAAAAAGGGTAACTACTAAGAACATCAATGAGGCTTTGAGTGATGAATATTGAGTTTCTTCATGCAAACTGAATTGAATTAATTTGAGAGAAATGATGTGTGGGAACTAGTCCTTAAACCTGATGAATACAATGTCATTGACACTAAATGGGTTCATAGGAATAAAGAAGATGAGTTTGGTAACACAATCGCCAGTAAATCTAGAATAGTTGCACAAGGGTATAATCAAGAGGAAGGCATATATTTTGAAGTGTCATTTGCACCGGTTGCTAGATTAGAAACTATTAGAATCATGTGTGCAATTGTATATTTCAAATATTTCAAGTTTTATCAAATGGATGTCAAAAGTGCTTTTCTAAATTTTTTTTGAAAGAAGATGTTAAGCAACCTCCTAGTTTCGTTGATCTTCATTTTTCAAATCATCTTTTTAAATTGAAAGGCTATCTATGGTTTAGAAAAAGTTCCTAGAGCTTGGTATAAAAGATTGAGCCAATATCTTTTAGAAAATGGTTTTTTAAGAGGGAAGGTTGACAATACTTTGTTTTCAAAACCAAAAATGATGATTTGCTTTTGATGCAAGTGTATGTAGATGATATTATATTTGGTTCTACTAATGATTCTTTGTGTGATGAGCTTACTAAGTTTATGCATAAGGAGTTTGAGATAAGAATGATGGGGGAGTTAAATTACTTCCATGAATTGCAAATCAAGCAAATGAAAGAGGGAAGCTTCATGAACCAAGGTAAGTATATTGGTGATTTATTGAAAAAGTATGGGATGGAGAATGCTAAAGCACTTGCAACTCCTGTGAGCACAACAAGTAAACTCACTAAGGATGAAGAAGGTAAAGATGTGGATGAAAAGTTTTATAGAGATATGATCGGATCCCTTCTTTATCTTGCCATAAGTAAATCAAATATAATGTTTAGTGTATCCTTTTGTGCTCATTTTCAATCATGTCTTAAGGAATCGCATTTAAAAGCTATCAAAATAATTTTTAGGTAGTTGATTGATACTAAGAATGTTCGATTATGATATCCCAAGAATGATGACTTTGAACTTGTTAACTATAGTAATATGGATCATGCCGAAAGCCAACTTGATAGAAAAGGTATATCGGGAACATGTCAATTCTTAGGAAGTGCGCTTGCTTCATAGGTTTCAAAGAAACAAAATTGTGTAGCTCTATCAACCACAAAATCTAAATCTATAGCAGCGGGTAGTTGTATAGCACAAATTTTGTGGATTAAACAATAACTTTTAGATTTTGGAATCAAGTTTTCAAAAATCCCTATCAAGTGTGACAATACAAGTGCCATAAATATTTCAAAAAATCCCATTGAAGATTCTAGAACCAAGCATATTGATATCAAGAATCATTTTATGTGTGATCATGTGCTCAAGGGTGATATTGAACTTTAATTTCTATGTAGTAATGATTAACTCGCTCATATTTTCACAAAATCCCTCGATGAAAAATCTTTTGTTTCAATTGGTAGATGTATTGGTATGTGTGATTTGAATGGATTTTGTATTGAACCAAGGGTGGTTAACATTTGAATCACTTTGGGTTTGGATGATGAACATAATTGAGTTTGATACTTAATCTTTTAAACAAGCTTATTGATGTTTAACTCGAGTAGAAAATTCCTTAACTTTAGTAATCAAAGTGAACCAGAGACAAAAAACAAAATAGACTTCCAAGAGTTGCGGATCAAATAATTAAACTTGAGTAACAAGAAATTATAACTTGAGTTGCCTGACCATCACCTAACTCGAGTTACACATTCATCCTTACTCGAGTAAATCAAGGTGTTCCGAGAGAACCAAAGTGTCTTGAAAAATCAGGCCATCAGATACGAAAATTTAACTCAAGTAACACAACAATATAACTCGAGTTGTATAGAGGTTGCATAACTTGAGTAACTCATTATTCAACTCAAGTAAGAGGCACATCCAGAGGCCACGATTCAACTTCTCTAACTCGAGTAACATAAAGCGTAACTCGAGTTGTTCATACATCATTCAACTTGAGTAAATCAAGGATATAACTCGAGTTATATATCAAGCTGCATCGGAGGTGAAATTCAACTCGAGTATCATCACTCATCAATCGAGTAATTCAATCAAACAAGAAGCTTGGATGGAAGGGCTAACTTGAGTTACATATTGGCTAACTCAAGTAATCAAGTGAAGACAAAATCATTTTACCTAAGACTGACACAATCAAAGTTTAAATGTCGAGGGTTGGTGGTCCCAATGGTTATATTCATGGCTAACTCGAGTAAAAGTATTGCTTACTCGAGTAAGAGGTCTCAAAGTCAAATTTTTTAGTTGGTTAACTCGAGTAAGAGAGAAGGCTAACTTGAGTTAGAGACTATGTCAGAAGCATTAAATGCAAGGCTGTTCTATCTCACAACAGCTACATTGATTCCTCCAACGACCATATTGATTTGAAAAGGTATAAATACATAGAAGAGACTTCAGAAACAATGGAGACAACACTTACAAACATTCTTTCAACAATCATCAAGATTTCTATTGGCAAAACATTCATATTTCTCTCAAGAGTGTTTTTACACTTGAAAATTTGTTATTGCTTGAGAGTGATAGATTTGTTTTTCATTCTTGATTTGAAAAAAAAAATATTTTAATATAGAGACGATAGTTCTCTTATATGTCTTGAAAATAAGGATTGCATTGTAAAAAGTTTAATTTTGCACCATAGAAGCAAGAGTTTGTAGGAAGTTGCCTTCACCCATTAAAGAAGTAAGAAATAGTGGATTCAAAATATCAAGGGGAAGCTTGAGAAGTGGACGTAGACTAAGAGGGCCGATCCACTATAAATATTGGCTTTGTCTTCTCTAACCTTCTCTCTTTACATTAATTATTTATTGTGTTAATTGGATTAGTTGTTCTTTCCTTGTTTATTTATTGCCTATCTTGATTATTTGATTATTTCAAGTATTTTATTATTAAAAAGAAAAGGTTTTAAATCAATTTTTCAAAGTTAGAAATCCAATTCACCCCCCTCTTGGGTTGCCATTTCGGACAAACAATTGGTATCAAAGCTAGTTCTCTTGAACTTGGCTTAACATCTTAAGAGAAAAAGATCAATATGAGGGTTTATCTATTAACCGAGCTCCTTTCTTTAATGGTGGTGACTGCATATATTTGAAGAGAAGGATGATGACTTTCTTGAAATTGGAAAGTATCGCTGTTTGGAAAATTGTGAATGAAGGCCCATTTGTTCCTACTAAAGTTGTTGATGGTGAAAGAGTTGAAAAACCGAAGGAAGAATAGAATGAATATGATAAAAGTTTATCTCATTCAATCATAAAGCTATGCACATCCTCTTTTTTGCACTTAGTAGAGACCAATTCAACAAAGTACAATAATGCCAAAGTGCTCATGAAATTTGGCATACTCTTGAAGTGACCTATGAGGGAACGAAACAAGTGAAGGAAAACAAGATGTCTTTACTTGTTCATAAATATGGACCTTTCAAGATGATGTCAGATGAGTCAATACAAGCTATGTTTGATAGATTCAATGATATTATTAATGGTCTTAAAGCCCTTGTGAAGACTTATAAACATTCCGAGCTAGTAAGGAAGACTCTAGGATCATTACCAAAAACCTTGGGCACCAATCAAGAATGCCTTTTAAGAAGCAAATGATCTTTCAACACTACCATTGGAGGATCTCATGGGATCATTGCTTACTCATGATATGTGTATAAAGGAGGAATAAGAGGAAATATAAGAGAAGAAGAAGAAGAAAGAGAAAAGTATAGCACTCAAAGCTTCATCCTCAATGGCTAAAATTTCTAATGATAGTGAGGATGAAGAGGAAGATGAAGAATTTGCTCTCCTCACCCAAAAATTCAAAAGGTTTCTTAAGAAGAAGAAATTCTCCAAGAAACCATTCAAGAAAGAGGGTTCAAAAGACCTCTCCAACAAGAAGGAGAATGAAATCATTTGCTATGAATGCAAGAAGATGGGTCACATCAAATCTGAATGTCCTTTCCTAAAGAAAGCCAACAAAAGATTTAAGAAGAAAACCAAAGCAATGGTGGCT
>CAODLS011409932.1:0-11383 GCA_948243855.1 Flueggea neowawraea | reverse complement strand
AAAGCTATTTTGTGACAACAATCCATGAAGTGCTTTCATAGCAGGCCAATCCAATACATGTTCCCAACATGCATCTATGTTCTAAGTTGATATCTCATATCCATAATCAGTAAAATGTGATTATCCACTTAGCAATATACTAATCTTAATTCATCATCATTCTCATGACAATGATCGACTAGGGACATTTAGAATAATATTCCTTTTATCTTTATAGTTTTACTATCAAGTCAATTACTTGATGGCATAAGAAATAATAAACTATTCATGGAGTTTTATCTTCATAAAACATGTTATATTTCATAGAAAGGAAATGCCTCTTTACTAAATAATTGAATGACAATGCACATTAATGATTGGACTATGGCACAATTCTAACAATCTCCCACTTGCACTAGTCCCAATCAAGTTTGAACCTAATACCTAAAGACTTGATGTGTCTTTCATATTTTGGTTTTGGTAGAGCCTTTCTCAAAGGATCTGCCACACTATCATTGAATTCAACTTTGTATATCTTGACATCTCCTTTTTCAGACTAACTCTCGAATAAGGTGAAAATGTCTAAGTATGTGTTTGGTTCTGTGATTTTTGCTCGTTGGCTTGAGCAACAGTCCTACTATTATCACAATACAAGTCTTTGAGCAATAGTCCTACTGTTATCACAATACAAGTCTACCGAGTTTACGATGCTTGGGACAACATCCAAATCAATAATGAACTTTCTTGAGCCAAACAGCTTCCTTTGTTGTGTCTAACACAACTATATACTTAGACTCTGTAGTAGATTCGGCCACGGTGACTTGTTTGGAATCTTTCCAACTAACTGCATCTCTATTCAAACAAAATACATAACCAGATTGCGATCATAGTTAGACTGAAATCCAGAATCAGTGTAACCACTTAGGACTAGTTCGCCTTCTTGTCCTCCAAAGACCAAGAAAACATCCTTAGTTCTTCTCAAGTAATTCATCATCATTCTCATGACAATGATCGACTAGGGACATTTAGAATAGTATTCCTTTATCTTTATGGTTTTACTATCAAGTCACGTACTTGATGGCTTAAGAAAAAATAAACTATTCATGGAGTTTTATCTTCATAAAACATGTTATATTTCATAGAAATAAAATGCCTCTTTATTAAATAATTGAATGACAATGAATATTAATGATTGGACTAGGGCACAATTCTAACAAGTGTTTGATAGAGAACCTCAGTTTACTTTGTAGTTCTGGTGTAAACTGCAAAAAGAGTTGGGGACTTGATTAGATTTCAGCACAACATTTCATCCACAGACAAATGGTCAATCTGAGCATACAATTAAGACCTTAGAGGATATGGTGAGAGCATGTGCTATAAATTTCTCTGGAAGTTGGGATTCCTATTTGCCATTAATGGAGTTTGCATATAATAACTCGTATCATTCGAGTATTGATATGGCACCATATAAGGCACTATATGGTAGGAAGTGCAGATCACCTTTGTGTTGGACTGAAGCAAGTGAGAGAGAACCTTTGGGTCCATATATTATTCTGGAGACTATTGAAAAGGCTAGGTTAATTTAGCAATGGATTCAAATGACCCATGGTCGCCAGAAGAGTTACATTGATCCAAAACGTAAATTCTTAGAATTTGAAGTAGGAGACCATGTATTTCTTAAAGTATCACCTATGAAGGGTGTTATGAGATTTGGGAAGAAGGGAAAGTTGAACTCGAGATACGTTGGTCCATTTGAGATTATCAGTCGCATTGGAATTATTGCATATGAATTAGCATTACCACCTCAATTTGCCTCAGTTCATCCAGTGTTTCACATTTCTGTTCTGAGGAATTATGTTTCTGATTCATCACATGTCTTGACACCTTAGACTGTTGAGGTTAGACCTTATTTGGCTTATGATGAGGCTCCACTCTGGATTATTAACCGTTAGGTCAAAAGACTCCAGAATAAGGATATAGCACTAGTGAAAGTGATCTAGAGATATCATTCTGTTGAAGAGGCTACTTGGGGGCAGAGGAGGTTATGAGGAACAAATATCCATATATGTTTGGTTTTGCTTATTTGTAGGTCAATATCTTCTGTTTTCAGCTTCTGCATTTGATTTCTATATTTTGTTTTGCATTGTGTTATATTGCATAGTGTGTTTGAAAGAATCAGATTCAGATTTAGAAATTGAGTTTGATTTTAATTCTGATCGGAACTTGTCTGGAAATTCGAGAACGAATTTCTTTTGAGGAGGGAAGAATGTAAAAACCCATTCATTTGGTAAAAATACCAAGTAATTTTTTTTTAATTTTATTGGAAATAATATAGGTGTTACGCGGATGGAAGCAGTGTAAATTTGAGTTTAAGGTTGGACTACTCGATTAAGATTATGGTTTACTCGAGTAAGACAAGGTTTGGTTTGCCCGAGCTAATAAAGATGATTGTTCTTGCTGAAGGTTGGATTACTCGAGTAAGAGGCATTGAGTTACTCGAGTAAGATATCATATTACTCGAGTAAGCTTGCCCAGAATGCAAGTGGTGTGGCAGTTGTCAGCCTTTAAAGCCAAGCTTATCTGTTTGTTTCATCATTTCAACACCTTAGAACATTCTCTCTAACCCTCAAACACATTTTCATTCGATCCCTTTGCTTTTGTGATCGGTTATTCACAAATTGAAGGTGAGAAATTAGTTCTAAGTTTGGTTTCATGTTCAAGTTCATGTTCTTGGTTTGAAATTTGATTTTGGGTTGTTGTAATCCATCTATTGTTGTTCGTAATTGAAATTGGTAATTTCGGAATGGATTAAGTGAATTATTTTGGGGTTGTTTGGTTATGAATTGAGCTTCAAAATGGTTTGTGGAAGGATTAGATGGATGAAAATGAGTTTTGATCGGTTTTGAAATCTGAACGTGTTACTCGAATAACATAGTTTGTTACTCGAGTAATCGAGGCCCTGATTTACTCGAGTAATCTGATTTGTTACTCGAGCAAAAGGATGATTAGTTACTTGAATAAGTGAGTAATTACTCGAGTAAGAGAATGGCATGGTTACTCGAGTAAGACATTATGTTACTCGAGTAAGCCATATGGTCCAGGGACTAAAAACTGTAATTTTCATATCTTATTTACACATATGATCCATTATCCTATTTTACGTATTTTGAGGACTAATTTGGTAATTTTTCACTTTTAGGTTTGAACTGTGAATTTCAAGAATTTGAGGACTGAAACATAAATTTTGTGTAATATCTGATTTTGGGTTATGAACATCAAATCCTGATTGAGAGGAGGTTTCAGCGTTGAGTATGCTTTAGCATATGCATTTGCATTTTACACATATTGCATTGCCACGGTACTAGTACCACTTGTTGATATTCCTCTAATTTATTGTTTCAGCATCTTGCTCCTGCCATCGAGACCAGCCCCTACTAGTGGTGCATGATTGGTGTAGTGACAGCTTTAAACACTTAGGTCGTGTCTTATGAACATTATATGTTTTTTATATGATGAGATATCACCTATAAATGGACTAAGTAACGAATTGGTTATTTAAAATCGGTTATATGATGAAATGGTTTTCCTGTATTTGGAAATGCTATACATATCAGTTTTCTGGTTTTATAAATCTGATATGCATGTTGCTTGATACGGATTTACGTATATGCATGGGACACCTCAGCTACGAGGTATGTAGAATTTGGTATACTAATATGTTTGGGGTTATGTGGTAATCATGTGTTCGGCCAGACATAAGTATTTAGTGACACCCACTCCTGCTATTAGTGACACAGTCACTCCTGTTATTAGTGGAATGAACACTCCTGTTTAGTCCCATTATGAAATTATGATATATCAGAAATATATGATATTATTTCATAATATTGCCTGATTGTATGCTGATAGATTTACATGCTAATGTTTTGGAAATGATTTTGGAAACTACTATTATTAGTAGTGTGTATATTATATTATACATACGTGCTTGTGATATTTTAGAATGGTTTACAAAAGGTCTTTGTGATGCACGTATAAGGCAATCTAGAGTTTTGTCTCTCACTGAGATTTATCTCACCCCCTCCCCTTTATATTTTTCAGTCTTACATTTTGGCATCTGTCGCCTGACTGGTATCCATCACTTAGTGGGCACCTCCTTTTGGCTGTAAGTGCCCTTTCCAACTGAGTCTTGTATATGTTCAGTAGATCTCTACATCAGATTGTGATGGGTTTTGGGCTTTATTTTTTCTTTCTGCATGGTTTTGTATAATTTTATGATTTGTATATATTTATACATTTTTATATATAAATCTTGTTTTAACTTATATTGCATGTTTATTTATTAATGTTGAATAATCGGGTAGTATATCTATTCTTCCGACGCTTGTACGAGATGGGTCGGGCTTGCTTAGATGATTCACTTCATACGCCGGTCGCGGTCCAGAATTGGGTCCTGACATATTCTAGCCTTTTCTAAGCTAAAAAAACCGTTGGAGTTGATGTATTATCCATTTGAATGCAATCATTTCTATTTATGCTGGCTGGAAGTCTATTGCGTGGTTAAGCATTATCCTTTACGTACGTAACACCTTCATTACGTACATAACACAATTCATTGAGTACATAACACATATAATTCCACCATTGCAACTAATTATTTCCATATATTCTTCAATGTTTGAATGATCTTTTGTTTTGTCTTGATCCTCTTACGTACGTAACAACCCTCTTGCATACATAAATATGTCTTTGCGTACTTAAAATTTGGTCCAAAACAATCTAGTAGCTTATACTTTTATTCTGGTGCAATCTTACATACGTAACCTAAGATTTGGTACGTAAAGTGTACCTTACGTATGTAACAATTGATTCTTATGTACGTAATAACTTTCTAGTTACTTGTTTTGCAACTCTGTGCTTATTATATGGTTAACTCATAGTCTTGCGTATGTAACATGTCTATCTTGACTGTTTTCATATTTTGTTCATCCTCAAAATTTAGAAGGATGTTAATTTTGATCACCCCATCATCCAGCAATCTCCGTTTTTTTATGATGATAAAACTTTCATGAATTTAAGTGCTACATAAATGGCAACAAATTTGATCAAGGAGTTCATCATTGTCAGGAGGTTAGTATCATGCAAAAAAATGTATGATCATGTTGAAAATTTAAAAAATAACACCCCTTTCATTTCATACTCATTTAATTCATTAAATTCAGTCCCCTTTTTGTGGTCATAAAAAAGATTAAACATTAGCAAGTTTTAACTCCCACTATCAAAAATAATTTGTGCATATTTTCAAAAACATATTTTCTCCCCTAATTACTTCAAACTTATGTCCAATTCAAATACTTTCAAATCATCAAAATTTTCAAAACCATTCAAATATGAGCAATCAACAAGAAATGAAATGCATGAAAAACTAAAGTTTAAGAATACCTAATGTGTCCACAGGCACAAACATGCCAGTGAATCACCATCATCACTAGAAGTAGAACTATCATATCTCCTCTTCTTTTTGTTCTTCTTTTTTTTTCCTTCAATTTCTCCCTCTTTTCTCTTTTGTTCATCTTGTTTCTTATCAACCTTTCATATTTTGCACACATTTTGGAGTAATACTCCAATTCTTCATCTTCCTCTTCCTCTAAGCTTGATTCTTCTTCACCTTCCTCTTCATATTAGATGAATCATTTAGCCTTCAAAGCTTTTTCTTCTTTTGGAATTCTTCCTTGAGATTTGAGGATTATCTCATAGTTTATAAAGGATTCAATTAGTGCATTCAATTCCAAGGTGTTGAGATCCTTGGTCTCTATAATCATCATGAATTGCAAATCCCAAACCTTTGGCAATGATCAAATCACTTTCTTTACTTTGTTATGTTGTTCAACCTTCTTCCCTAAAGTTTATAGCCCATTTGTGATTCTAGCAAATCTATCGAGGGCATTTGTGATGCTCTCATCTTCTTTAATGAGGAAGAGCTCAAAATCTTGTTTCTTTAATTTGGGAGGTGTCTGTTGGAGAATTTCGGTCTATGCTTTGGAGAGCGGAAGCGACTTGACAGGAAAGTGAAAAATCAACACCAATAATATATAGTGGTTCAGTCAACTCGATGCCTACGTCCACTACCTAAGTCTTACTTAGGCTTTTCACTATCTCGATGATTGATTGCTGCTCAATCCAACAAGGCCAATACACCGAGGTTGATTCTAGCTCAACACCTCCAAGGCCTACACAATGTTGTTTTACTTAGGTTCACAATAAATCTCTACAATGTTGTTTTCTATAGGCTTACAACAAACCTATCTCATACTCTCAAGGTGTATAAAAAAGGTTTACAAACAATGTAGCTCTATACTAAAGTTGAATATTTGAGTTTGATGTTTTTCTTGATTGGAATTGATAGGAAGTTTAGCTCAATGATTTGTGATGTTGTCCAACCCATTTTTGGCATTTTCTTGATGTATTTATAGCATTCCTATGCCATATGACCGTTGGTGAAGAGAATATAGCTGTTGGAGTTCATTTAATGCTATATGCTGCTGTCTGAACCATTTCTCACGTATGTTACCTGTGTTTTCCCTAGCTTATGTACGTTTCTTTCAGTCTCACATACGTTGATCAACCTTCAACAAGCTTTATGTACGTTACATTACATCTTACGTATTTTAGACCCAATCTTACGTACGTGACTTATTTCTTATGTACGTTAGCTTTATCTTGAAGTGTTCCAGTGGCTTCTATTTGCAATCACGGCCTTGCTTACGTACGTTAGGTTTTGGTTTACATACGTTAGACACACCTTGTGTACGTTAAGCACACATTAACGTACATGAGGTGCCTCTGTAGCCCTGTTCTGCAACTCCAATCTGTCCAACATTTTTTCTTCAAGTCAAACATTTTGCTCTTCATCAAAACCTTTTGTTTATCATCAAAACACATAAGGAACTTAATGTTAATCAGACATGATCCAACAATGCCTTTATAAATTAGCTCTAAAGATTTCCATATCTCTTGAGTACTTCGACTAGTTGACACTCATTTTATATCTTCAAGTGTAAATCCGCACATAAGAATTTCCATTGCTTAAGTATTTATCCCCTCCTTCTTCCAATCAGTATTTGTATACTCTTCTTCACCCTTCAACGAACCATCTCTTCTTGTAATGATATGGGGCCAAGAGTAATTACCTTCCAAAGTTTGATGTCTTGGGCTTTGATGAATATCGTCATGAGATTCTTCCGTAAGGATTAGTTTGAACCATTGAAGAATAGTGGATGAGCGAGGGAAGCTCCAGGCTAAAATATGGAGGAATGACTAAAATCCATGTTCTTCAATACAAATCTTTTCTCTAAGGATGTTAAGCCTTCTCGAAAAGAGACCCACTTTGATACTAATTGTTAGAGTAAGCGTTGATGTAGAAGCTTTGTAGAGAAGTGAAGAAACAACACGAGCGATTTATAGTGGTTCTGTCAAACCATGCCTACGTCCACTACCTAAGTTCCTCACTTACGATTTTCTCAATTCACTATTATCGATTATTGATTCTGGCTTAATCCACCAAGGCCAATACAACAAGTTTGAATCCTGGCTCACACCTCTAAAGCCTAGCTCACAAGGTTGATTTTGGCCCACGCCTCTAAGGCCTAAAAAAGGTTTATTTCTCTCGAGACTCACACCTCTAATGCCCTTAAAGCATTGTTTCTTAGGCTAACAACAAACATTTCTCACACCCAAATTCTATATAAAAGGATTACAAAGAAATCACTATGCTAGAGGCGATTGTATGAACTTGATGTTCTTGATTTTCTCTCTAGCTTGATCTTTGGTATTTTTGATATGAGCTTAGGTACTATCATTGATGTACTAGCCATAAGACCAATGGACTTGATGTACTAGCCTTTTGAGTGCAATCATTTCTGTTTATGATGTTTGGAAGTCTCTTGTGTGGTTAAGCATTACCCTTTACGTACGTAACACCTTCATTACGTATGTAACACATAGAATTCAACCGTTGCAACTAATCATTTCCATATCTTTTCAATGTTCGAATGATTTTTTGTTTTTTCTTGATCCTCATATGTACGTAACCTTATTGTTTCTTACATAACAACCCTCTTACGTACGTAAATTTGTCCTTTTGTATGTAAATTTGGTCCAGAATAATCCATTAGCATCTGTTTTCATTCTGGTGCAATCTTACATATATAACCTAAGTTTTGCATACATAATGTGTACCTTAAGTACATAACCATTGATTCTTGCGCACGTAATTACTTTCCAGTAACTTATTTTGCAACTATATGCCTTCTTACGTGGTTAACTCCAAGTCTTGTGTACGTAACATGACTATCTTGACTATTTTCATATTTTGTTCATCATCAAAACTTATAAGGATCTTAACATTGATCACACCATGATCCAACAACATTTGGATCGAAAAACATCTGAAGTTTTCATGGGTCTGTGAAGAGACGCTAAAACTAATCTTTTTTTTCTTTTCTTTCTTGTGGGTTTTTAAGAAAAATAGAAATGGAAGATTTTGTAGAGTCAATAACCACACTGGAAGGGGGGTTAAATAGTGTGGTAATAGAAACTTTGAATTTTCTTCGAAAATGAATGCGGGAAAACAAAGAACACTAAGAACTTATAGTGGTTCGGCCAACTCGATGTCTACGTCCACTACCTAAGTATCACCACTTAGGATTTCCACTATCAATCTTGACAAAGATTACAACTTCACTTTCTAGCTAAGTGAGAACTCCTACAAGGTTCTTGATTTTAGTTCAAGAATAAAAACCAACCTAAGGATCTACCATTTGACCCCACTCACAATGACTCTTGAAATGTGTTTACAAACACTCACCAATAATAAATGAGCTAGTGATACAAGCAATAATGATAAAAATTAAAGAACAATGACCTTATATCAATATGAGAGAGAAAATCAAGGCTATAATGATTGGTTGTTGTTTAGAATTAATGCTCAAGTTTTGTATCTTTTGTTCCTAGCCTTCCTAGCATGTATTTATACCTCTCTCTTAATTTTAGACCATTGTGGGGTGAATTGGAGCCGTTGTGGACCAAAATGGGGCGCATTTAATGCACTGTCAGAGTTGTCTCACGTATGTGACAATATCCTTACGTACGTGACCTGACCAAACTCCAGCACAATTACGTGACAATAAACTTCATGTACGTTGATCATAGCGGATCCCCCAGTTCATGTACGTGAACCATTTTTTACGTACGGACTTTCATTTTTGAACCATCCAGTAGCTTTTGTTTTCAATCCGGAGCATCTTGCGTACTTGAATTCACATCTCACGTATTTGAGAATAATGTGATGTAAGTGAACTTAGACTTTCACGCATGTGATTAATTAACACATGATCGTTGCTTCCACTATTTGTCTCGATCCGCATGATATTCAAGCAAAAATGCTCTGAGATGAAATCTTCATCTTGTCTTGTATGGCTTACATACGTGACTTTACATGTCACACTTAAAGGTGATATTTGTTTGAAGTTTATGAGAACAAATGACCAATTGACCAATATTTTTACAAAACCTTTAAGTGAAGAAAGTTTTGATTTGATTCAATTTAGATTGGGAATGTGTGATATGAATTATTTGTGATTGAATTATGAGTTTTTATTGTCCATTTTATGCATATATTTACATTCTTTTATAGTAAAATGATCCATATGGTCAATCGATATGATCTTTAAGCAAGATAGGTTTCCTTCAATATGTTTTGTTTCAATTATGCACTATATCTCACATACGTTAGTATGTCTCAAGTACGTCACTTGGGTTTTGCTTTAATTCACGTACGTGTCCTTGTCCCTCGCATACGTAAGATGGAATTTTGGTATGATCAATGTACGTCACTTTTTCACGTACGTGACCTAGAAAATTTTCAAACCTCACGTACGTAACAATGATCTCACGTACGTGAACTCAACTCAAATTTATAACAGATAGCCATTATTCCTTGACATTTCAAACATAAAACCCTAAAAACTGTCGCGCCTCATTTCATCTTTCGCCCATTTCATCAAATCCGTCAGCCAAACTCCTTTAATCCATTCCCATATCATTTTTGACCTTCCCAAACTTGTTTCCACTGATCAGAATCATCAAAAACCACATCAAATCCGTCAAAATCCGTTCAAACCAGTTTTCTCTAAAAACCCAAATTCCTTCCCTTTCTATTCGTTTCGTGATCAATGGCACCTAAGAGGGATGTTAGAACAAAGGACAAGGGATGTTAAGAAACTTTCACTCACAACTCGGGAATCAGAACCAACTTTTGACACAGCTCAGTTTGTTAGTGAGGATGTTGAGAAATCATTCTTTGAGGTAATTCAACGTGAAAAACTTACTGATAGTCAATTTTATGATCTTGATTCATTGAGCAAAGTAGGTTTAGATGTTGCCTCAAATTTAGGGAGCTTGGAATTGCAAAGTTTGTGACTTTGAAGAAACCAACGTTTGAATCATTAATCAAGGACTTTTATGCCAATTTTACTGCTGAGACTGATGATTTAGGAGATGTTGTGGTTAAATCTAAGGTGAATGGTGTTGAGATTCATTTTGAGTAGTCCAATTTGGCTAGTTGGTTTGAACTTAATAATGATGGATATAAATGCAAAGGTTCATTTTGATACAAAACTGAAAATGCAGTATCAAATGATGATTCAAATTCTGATGTTGAGAAGGTTGAGGTATTAGCCAAGAGTGATGTTCGGAATTATTTGGCATCGAAGGCGGTCATTGAGATTGTTGGCGCTACCACCAAATTTGAGCAGAATGATTTTAGCCTAGTGATTCGAATGGTTTTTGGTGCTATCACTAGGAACATCGTACCAAAGCACAACACTCAACATAAGATGGTTGAACGTGATTTGGAGATGATGTATCACATTCTTAAAGTGCATAAGGTGAATTTTGTGTTTTCCATCATGGGTTGGATGATGAAAAAGGCCATTATCCTACACTCCCCGAGCTACAAGGATACATGGAAGCAAAAAAAGGCCGGTCTCTCTTATGGTTCGATCCTTACGGACATTTTTGAGAGGTTTGATGTTGACTTTTTGAACCTAAAAGGAACCGCTATTACTAGGAACCAAACGGTACATAAAGGTATGTTGAGGAGCATGATGTTGTATCATACTCTAAACCGTGGTTGGGTCTTCTATCTGTATCTTAGCGATGGTGATACTCTTACTGATCTTCGTGATTTGTTCCCCACTTGTGAGGAACAAGTCTTTAGGTGAGAGGATGTTTGTGTACTGTTACTGAGGATCATAGCCATCCTAGGCCTCGAGGTAGGCATAGAGAGAGAGGTGCTCCTAAGGTGGCTCCCGTGGTGGATTCATCCTCGATTGATGAGATTCGA